>JAWNZC010000124.1:0-80000 GCA_035771165.1 Paragorgia papillata
AGAGTAAAAAATTCAGAAGAAAATATTAAATCGCACCATTTGGTCAAAAATCGGTCATATGCTGTTTCCACTGATACTGCTATATAGTGGCCATGAAGAAAATCACCCCCTTTTATAAAAGTAGGAAATACAAATTAGCGAAATAAGCGACCAAACCGGCTAAAATTTTTAGTGAGTGTTCTTGTCTCGGGGTAAAAACTTAGAAATTATTAATTGAATAGTAAAAAAACTCAGAAGAAAATATTAAATCACCCCCTTTTACAATGTTTAGTCAAAATTTTTGTTGTTCGGTCATATGTTGTAAAAACTTCCACTTATACTGCAATGTATTATACAGTGGATACTGCTGTTATATGAAGAAAATCACCCCCCCCCTTTTTACAAAAGTAGGAAATAAGCGACCAAAACCGGCTAAAATTTTATGTGTGTTCTTGTCTCGGGGACTTAGATTGATAGTAAAAACTCAGAAGAAAATATTAAATCGGACAATTTAGTCAAAAATCGCTCATATGCTGTTCCACTGATACTGCTGTATAGTGGCTATGTAGAAAATCACCCCTTTTTACAAAAGTAGGAAATAAGCGACCAAACCGGCTAAAATTTTATGAGTGTTCTTGTCTCGAGGACTTAGATTGATAGTAAAAAATTCAGAAGAAAATATTAAATCGGACAATTTAGTCAAAAATCGGCAGTCATATATGTTGCCCACTGATTACTGCTATACAGTGGATATGAAGAAAATCACCACCTCCCCCCCCCCCCCCCTTTTACAAAAGTAGGAAATAAGCGACCAAACCGGCTAAAATTTTATGAGTGTTCTTGTCTCGAGGACTTAGATTGATAGTAGTAAAAAATCAGAAGAAAATATTAAATCAGGACAATGTATTCAAAAAATCGCTCATATGCTGTTCCACTGATACTGCTATATAGGGCTATGAAGAAAATCACCCCTTTTACAAAAGTAGGAAATAAGCGACCAAACCGGCTAAAATTTTATGAGTGTTAAGCACGCTTTGTCTCGAGGGACTTAGATTGATAGTAAAAAAATTCAGAAGAAAATATTAAATCGAACATTTAGTCAAAAATCGCTCATATGCTGTGTTCCACTGATAATGCTATACTGCTGTAATACCAGTGGTATATGAAAGAAAATCACCCCTTTTACAAAAGTAGGGAAATAAGCGACCAAAACCGGCTAAATTTTATGTGAGTGTTCTTGTCTCGAGGACTTAGATTGATAGTAAAAAAACTTCAGAAGAAAAATATTAAATGCGGACAATTTAGTCAAAAAATCGGTCATATGCTGTTCCACTGATTACTGCTATATAGTGGCTATGTTAAGAAAAATCACCCCCTTTTACAAAAGTAGGAAAAAAAAAATAAGCGACCAAACCGGCTAAAATTTTATGAGTGTTCTTGTCTCGAGGACTTAGATTGATAGTAAAAAATTCAGAAGAAAATAATTTTAAATCAGAACAACTGTATTCAAAAATCGCTCATATGCTGTTCCACTCGGATACTGCTATATAGTGGCTATGAGAAAAAATCACCCCCCTTTTACAAAAGTAGGAAATAAGCGACCAAACCGGCTAAAATTTTATGAGTGTTCTTGTCTCGAGGACTTAGATTGATAGTAAAAAAATTCAGAAGAAAAATATTAAATCAGACAATGTATTCAAAAAATCGCTCATATGCTGTTCCACTGATACTGCTATATAGTGGCTATGAAGAAAATCCCCCCTTTTATAAAAGTAGGAAATAAGCGACCAAACCGGCTAAAATTTTATGAGTGTTCTTGTCTCGAGGACTTAGATTGATAGTAAAAAATATTCAGAAGAAAATATTAAATCGCACCATTTGGTCAAAAAAAATCGGTCATAATGCTGTTCCACTGATACTGCTATATCGCACCAGTGGCAAAATCGGTCTTATCCACTGATTCTGCTATATGGCCATGAAGAAAATCACCCCCTTTTATAAAAAGTAGGAAATAAGCGACCAAACCGGCTAAAATTTTATGAGTGTTCTTGTCTCGAGGACTTAGATTGAGAGTAAAAAATTCAGAAGAAAATATTAAATCGCACCATTTGGTCAAAAATCGGTCATATGCTGTTCCACTGATACTGCTATATAGTGGCCATGAAGAAAATCACCCCCTTTTATAAAAGTAGGAAATAAGAGGCGGACCAAACCCGCAGCTAAAATTTTATGAGTGTTCTTGTCTCGAGGACTTAGATTGATAGTAAAAAATTCAGAAGAAAATATTAAATCCGACAATTTAGTCAAAAATCGCTCATATGCTGTTCCACTGATACTTCTATATAGTGGCTATGAAAAAAATCACCCCCTTTTACAAAAGTAGGAAATAAGCGACCAAACCCGCTAAAATTTTATGAGTGTTCTTGTCTCGAGGACTTAGATTGATAGTAAAAAATTCAGAAGAAAATATTAAATCAGACAATGTATTCAAAAATCGCTCATATGCTGTTCCACTGATACTGCTATATAGCGGGTATGAAGAAAATCACCCCCTTTTACAAAAGTAGGAAATAAGCGACCAAACCGGCTAAATTTTTGTGAGTGTTCTTGTCTCGAGGACTTAGATTGATAGTAAAAAATTCAGAAGAAAATATTAAATCGGACAATTTAGTCAAAAATCGCTCATATGCTGTTCCACTGATACTGCTATATAGTGGCTATGAAGAAAATCACCCCCTTTTACAAAAGTAGGAAATAAGCGACCAAACCGGCTAAAATTTTATGAGTGTTCTTGTCTCGAGGACTTAGATTGATAGTAAAAAATTCAGAAGAAAATATTAAATCAGACAATGTATTCAAAAATCGCTCATATGCTGTTCCACTGATACTGCTATATAGTGGCCATGAAGAAAATCACCCCCTTTTATAAAAGTAGGAAATAAGCGACCAAACCGGCTAAAATTTTATGAGTGTTCTTGTCTCGAGGACTTAGATTGATAGTAAAAAATTCAGAAGAAAATATTAAATCGGACAATTTAGTCAAAAATCGCTCATATGCTGTTCCACTGATACTGCTATATAGTGGCTATGAAAAAAATCACCCCCTTTTACAAAAGTAGGAAATAAGCGACCAAACCGGCTAAAATTTTATGAGTGTTCTTGTCTCGAGGACTTAGATTGATAGTAAAAAATTCAGAAGAAAATATTAAATCAGACAATGTATTCAAAAATCGCTCATATGCTGTTCCACTGATACTGCTATATAGCGGGTATGAAGAAAATCACCCCCTTTTACAAAAGTAGGAAATAAGCGACCAAACCGGCTAAAATTTTATGAGTGTTCTTGTCTCGAGGACTTAGATTGATAGTAAAAAATTCAGAAGAAAATATTAAATCGGACAATTTAGTCAAAAATCGCTCATATGCTGTTCCACTGATACTGCTATATAGTAGGCTATGAAAAAAAATCACCCCCCCCCTTTTACAAAAAGTAGGAAATAAGCGACCAAACCGGCTAAAATTTTATGAGTGTTCTTGTCTCGAGGACTTAGATTGATAGTAAAAAATTCAGAAGAAAATATTAAATCGGACAATGTATTCAAAAATCGCTCATATGCTGTTCCACTGATTACTGCTATATAGCGGGTAGAATGAAGAAAATCACCCCCCCCCTCCCTTTTACAAAAGTAGGAAATAAGCGACCAAAACCGGCTAAAAATTTTATGAGTGTTCTTGTCTCGAGGGACTTAGATTGATAGTAAAAAATTCAGAAGAAAAAATATTAAATCGGACAATTTAGTCAAAAATCGGTCATATGCTGTTCCACTGATACTGCTATACAGTGGATATGAAGAAAATCACCCCCCCCCCTTTTACAAAAGTAGGAAATAAGCGACCAAACCCGCTAAAATTTTATGAGTGTTCTTGTCTCGAGGACTTAGATTGATAGTAAAAAATTCAGAAGAAAAATATTAAATCGGACAATTTAGTCAAAAATCGCTCATATGCTGTTCCACTGATACTGCTATATAGTGGCTATGAAAAAAATCACCCCCTTTTACAAAAGTAGGAAATAAGCGACCAAACCGGCTAAAATTTTATGAGTGTTCTTGTCTCGAGGACTTAGATTGATAGTAAAAAATTCAGAAGAAAATATTAAATCAGACAATGTATTCAAAAATCGCTCATATGCTGTTCCACTGATACTGCTATATAGTGGCTATGAAGAAAATCACCCCTTTTATAAAAGTAGGAAATAAGCGACCAAACCGGCTAAAATTTTATGAGTGTTCTTGTCTCGAGGACTTAGATTGAGAGTAAAAAATTCAGAAGAAAAAAATTAAATCGCACCATTTGGTCAAAAATCGGTCCATATGCTGTTCCACTGATACTGCTATATAGTGGCTATGAAAAAAAAATCACCCCCTTTTACAAAAGTAGGAAATAAGCGACCAAACCGGCTAAATTTTTGTGAGTGTTCTTGTCTCGGGGACTTAGATTGATAGTAAAAACTCAGAAGAAAATATTAAATCGGACAATTTAGTCAAAAATCGCTCATATGCTGTTCCACTGATACTGCTATATAGTGGCTATGAAAAAAATCACCCCCTTTTACAAAAGTAGGAAATAAGCGACCAAACCGGCTAAAATTTTATGAGTGTTCTTGTCTCGAGGACTTAGATTGATAGTAAAAAATTCAGAAGAAAATATTAAATCAGACAATGTATTCAAAAATCGCTCATATGCTGTTCCACTGATACTGCTATATAGTGGCTATGAAGAAAATCACCCCCTTTTACAAAAGTAGGAAATAAGCGACCAAACCGGCTAAAATTTTATGAGTGTTCTTGTCTCGAGGACTTAGATTGATAGTAAAAAATTCAGAAGAAAATATTAAATCGCACCATTTGGTCAAAAATCGGTCATATGCTGTTCCACTGATACTGCTATATAGTGGCCATGAAGAAAATCACCCCCTTTTACAAAAGTAGGAAATAAGCGACCAAACCGGCTAAAATTTTATGAGTGTTCTTGTCTCGAGGACTTAGATTGATAGTAAAAAATTCAGAAGAAAATATTAAATCGGACAATTTAGTCAAAAATCGCTCATATGCTGTTCCACTGATACTGCTATATAGTGGCTATGAAAAAAATCACCCCCTTTTACAAAAGTAGGAAATAAGCGACCAAACCGGCTAAAATTTTATGAGTGTTCTTGTCTCGAGGACTTAGATTGATAGTAAAAAATTCAGAAGAAAATATTAAATCAGACAATGTATTCAAAAATCGGTCATATGCTGTTCCACTGATACTGCTGTATAGTGGTTTCTATTTCTTAAATATGAAGAAAATCACCCCCTTTTACAAAAGTAGGAAATAAGCGACCAAACCGGCTAAAATTTTATGAGTGTTCTTGTCTCGAGGACTTAGATTCATAGTAAAAAATTCAGAAGAAAATATTAAATTGGACAATTTAGTCAAAAATCGGTCATATGTTGCCCACTTATACTGCTATACAGTGGATATGAAGAAAATCACCCCCTTTTACAAAAGTAGGAAATAAGCGACCAAACCCGCTAAAATTTTATGAGTGTTCTTGTCTCGAGGACTTAGATTGATAGTAAAAAATTCAGAAGAAAATATTAAATCGGACAATTTAGTCAAAAATCGCTCATATGCTGTTCCACTGATACTGCTATATAGTGGCTATGAAAAAAATCACCCCCTTTTACAAAAGTAGGAAATAAGCGACCAAACCGGCTAAAATTTTATGAGTGTTCTTGTCTCGAGGACTTAGATTGATAGTAAAAAATTCAGAACAAAATATTAAATCAGACAATGTATTCAAAAATCGCTCATATGCTGTTCCACTGATACTGCTATATAGTGGCTATGAAGAAAATCACCCCCTTTTATAAAAGTAGGAAATAAGCGACCAAACCGGCTAAAATTTTATGAGTGTTCTTGTCTCGAGGACTTAGATTGATAGTAAAAAATTCAGAAGAAAATATTAAATCGCACCATTTGGTCAAAAATCGGTCATATGCTGTTCCACTGATACTGCTATATAGTGGCCATGAAGAAAATCACCCCCTTTTATAAAAGTAGGAAATAAATAAGCGACCAAACCGGCTAAAATTTTATGAGTGTTCTTGTCTCGAGGACTTAGATTGATAGTAAAAAATTCAGAAGAAAATATTAAATCGGACAATTTAGTCAAAAATCGCTCATATGCTGTTCCACTGATACTGCTATATAGTGGCTATGAAAAAAATCACCCCCTTTTACAAAAGTAGGAAATAAGCGACCAAACCGGCTAAAATTTTATGAGTGTTCTTGTCTCGAGGACTTAGATTGATAGTAAAAAATTCAGAAGAAAATATTAAATCAGACAAGGTATTCAAAAATCGCTCATATGCTGTTCCACTGATACTGCTATATAGCGGGTATGAAGAAAATCACCCCCTTTTACAAAAGTAGGAAATAAGCGACCAAACCGGCTAAATTTTTGTGAGTGTTCTTGTCTCGGGGACTTAGATTGATAGTAAAAACTCAGAAGAAAATATTAAATTGGACAATTTAGTCAAAAATCGGTCATATGTTGCCCACTTATACTGCTATACAGTGGATATGAAGAAAAATCACCCCCCCCCCCCCCCTTTTTACAAAAGTAGGAAATAAGCGACCAAACCGCTAAAATTTTATGAGTGTTCTTGTCTCGAGGACTTAGATTGATAGTAAAAAATTCAGAAGAAAATATTAAATCGGACAATTTAGTCAAAAATCGCTCATATGCTGTTCCACTGATACTGCTATATAGTGGCTATGAAAAAAATCACCCCCTTTTACAAAAGTAGGAAATAAGCGACCAAACCGGCTAAAATTTTATGAGTGTTCTTGTCTCGAGGACTTAGATTGATAGTAAAAAATTCAGAAGAAAATATTAAATCAGACAATGTATTCAAAAATCGCTCATATGCTGTTCCACTGATACTGCTATATAGCGGGTATGAAGAAAATCACCCCCTTTTACAAAAGTAGGAAATAAGCGACCAAACCGGCTAAATTTTTGTGAGTGTTCTTGTCTCGGGGACTTAGATTGATAGTAAAAAACTCAGAAGAAAATATTAAATCGGACAATTTAGTCAAAAATCGGTCATATGTTGCCACTGATAACTGCTTATACAGTGGATATGAAGAAAAAATCACCCCCCCCCCCTTTTACAAAAGTAGGAAATAAGCGACCAAACCGGCTAAATTTTTGTGAGTGTTCTTGTCTCGGGGACTTAGATTGATAGTAAAAACTCAGAAGAAAATATTAAATCGGACAATTTAGTCAAAAATCGCTCATATGCTGTTCCACTGATACTGCTATATAGTGGCTATGAAAAAAATCACCCCCTTTTACAAAAGTAGGAAATAAGCGACAAACCGGCTAAAATTTTATGAGTGTTCTTGTCTCGAGGACTTAGATTGATAGTAAAAAATTCAGAACAAAAAATATTAAATCAGACAAGTATTCAAAAAATCGCTCATATGCTGTTCCACTGATACTGCTATATAGTGGCTATGAAGAAAATCACCCCCTTTTATAAAAGTAGGAAATAAGCGACCAAACCGGCTAAAATTTTATGAGTGTTCTTGTCTCGAGGACTTAGATTGAGAGTAAAAAATTCAGAAGAAAATATTAAATCGCACCATTTGGTCAAAAATCGGTCATATGCTGTTCCACTGATACTGCTATATAGTGGCCATGAAGAAAATCACCCCCTTTTATAAAAGTAGGAAATAAGCGACCAAACCAGCTAAAATTTTATGAGTGTTCTTGTCTCGAGGACTTAGATTGATAGTAAAAAATTCAGAAGAAATATTAAATCGGACAATTTAGTCAAAAATCGCTCATATGCTGTTCCACTGATACTGCTATATAGTGGCTATGAAAAAAATCACCCCCTTTTACAAAAGATAGGAAAATAAAGCCGACACAAAATTCCAGGGGCTTAAAATTTTATGAGTTGTTCTTGTACTACGAGGACTTAAGATTGATAGTATAAAAATTCAGAACACACTTAATATTATTAATTTCACGACATATGTTATTCAAAAATCGCTCATATGCATGAAATCCACTGATACTACGCATATAAATAGTGGCTATGAAGGAAAATCACCGCCCTTTTATAAAATTTGGTAAAAATAGCGTGACCAAACCGGCACTTTACTAAAATTTTATGTAGTGTTCTTGTCTCGAGGACTTAAGATTGGAGAGTAAAAAAATTCCAGAAGAAAAATATTTAAATCGCACACCAAAATTTACACAATGTTGGTACAAAAATGGGTGTCATATGCTTGTTTCCACTGATACTGCCTATATAGTTGGCCAAGGAAGAAAATCACCCCCCTTTTATTAAAAGTAGGGAAAATAAGCGACCAAAACCAGCTAAAAAAATTTTTATCATGAGTTGTTCTTGTCTCGAGGAACTTATATTGATAGTAAAAAACATACAGAAGAAATATTTGAAATCGGGACAATTTTAGTCAAAAATCGCCTCATATGCTGTTCCACTGTATAACATCCATATATAGTGGCTATGAATAAAAAAAAAATACACCCCCCCTTTCCTTCACCATTTTTACAAAAGTAGGGATGATAAATAAAGCGAACCAATAACCGGACTAAAATTTTTCATGAGTGTTTGTTCTTGTCTTCTACGAGGACTTAGCATTGATAGTTAAAAAAGTATCCAGTAGAAGAAGAAGAGAAAATTAATTTAAAATCATGACAATGTATTCTCAAAAATCGCTCATATGCTGTTCCACTGATACTGCTATATAGCGGGTATGAAGAAAATCACCCCCTTTTACAAAAGTAGGAAATAAGCGACCAAACCGGCTAAATTTCTTGTGAGTGTTCTTGTCTCGGGGACTTAGATTGATTAGTAAAAAACTCAGAAGAAAAATATTAAATTGGACAATTTAGTCAAAAATCGGTCATATGTTGCCCACTGATACTGCAATACAGTGGATATGAAGAAAATCACCCCCCCCCCCTTTTACAAAAGTAGGTAATAAGCGACCAAACCCCGCTAAAAATTTTATGAATGTTCTTGTCTCGAGGACTTTGATTGATAGTAAAAAATTCAGAAGAAAATTTTTTTTAATTCGGACAATTTAGTCAATAAATTCGCCTCATATGCTGTTCCACTGATACTGCTTATATATTGGCTATGAAAAAAATCACCCCCTTTTACAAAAGTAGGAAATAAGCGAAACAAACCGGCTAAAATTTTATGAGTGTTCTTGTCTCGAGGACTTAGATTGATAGTAAAAAAATTCAGAAGAAAATATTTAATCGGACAATTTAGTCAAAAATCGCACATATGCTGTTCCACTGATACTTCTATATAGTGGCTATGATAAAAATCACCCCCTATATACAAAAGTAGGAAATAAGCGACCAAACCGGCTAAAATTTTATTGAGTGTTCTTGTCTCGAGGACTTAGATTGATAGTTAAAACATTCAGAAGAAAATATTAAATCAGACCATGTATTCAAAAATCGCTCATATGCTGTTCCACTGATACTGCTATATAGCGGGTATGAAGAAAATCACACCCCTTTTACAAAGTAGGTATTAAGCGACCAAACCGGCTCAAATTTTTTGGAGTTGTTCTTGTCTCGGGGACTTAGATTGATAGTTAAAAAATCAGAAGAAAATATTAAATTGGACAATATAGTCAAAAATCGGTCATATTGTTGCCCACTTATACTGCTATACAGTGGATATGAGAAAAATCACCCCCCCCCCCCCCCCCCCCCCTTTTACAAAAGTACGAAATAAGCGACCAAACCCGCTAAAATTTTATGATTGTTCTTGTCTCGGAGGACTTAGATTGATAGTAAAAAATTCAGAAGAAAATAAATTAAATCGGACAATTTAGTCAAAAAATCGCTCATTATGCTGTTCCACTGATACTGCTATATAGTGGCTATGAAAAAAAAATCACCCCCTTTTACAAAAGTAGGAAATAAGCGAACAAAACCGGCTAAAATTTTATGAGTGTTCTTGTCTCGAGGACTTAGATTGATAGTAAAAAATTCAGAAGAAAATATTTTAAATCGGACAATTTAGTCAAAAATCGCTCATATGATGTTCCACTGATACTTCTATTTAGTGGCTATTAAAAAAATCACCCCCTTTTACAAAAGTAGGAAATAAGCGACCAAACCGGCTAAAATTTTATGAGTGTTCTTGTCTCGAGGACTTAGATTGATAGTAAAAAATTCAGAAGAAAATATTAAATCAGACAATGTATTCAAAAATCGCTCATATGCTGTTCCACTGATACTGCTATATAGCGGGTATGAAGAAAATCACCCCCTTTTACAAAAGTAGGAAATAAGCGACCAAACCGGCTAAATTTTTGTGAGTGTTCTTGTCTCGGGGACTTAGATTGATAGTAAAAACTCAGAAGAAAATATTAAATTGGACAATTTAGTCAAAAATCGGTCATATGTTGCCCACTTATACTGCTATACAGTGGATATGAAGAAAATCACCCCCCCCCCCTTTTACAAAAGTAGGAAATAAGCGACCAAACCCGCTAAAATTTTATGAGTGTTCTTGTCTCGAGGACTTAGATTGATAGTAAAAAATTCAGAAGAAAATATTAAATCGGACAATTTAGTCAAAAATCGGTCATATGCTGTTCCACTGATACTGCTATTTATAAAATAGGTGGCGTCTTACGCACGCTGTGATTGGTCAATTACCGTGTTTATATCAGGCAATGTAAACACGGTTGTGATGTCATCACGGCACCATTTTTTAGCTTATTTCTAAAACCGAAATAGAAAATGGATTGCCCATGTGTTTATTATAACCTGATGCAAACACTCGAGTGTCGTTGGGTGAGAATTCGAATAGTACTCTATGAAAACCCTCGCCTACGGCTCGGGTTCACATAAACTTTCGAATTCTTCCCAACTCTCACTCTCGTGTTTTGCATCAGGATATATAAACACGGGCGGCCATTTTCTATTTCTTAATATAATGGCCTATTGATAAAAATATCACCCCCTTTTACATAAAAGTAGGAATTAAGCGACCAAAACCGCTAAAATTGTTTTAGAGTGTTCTTGTATCGAGGACTTTGATTGATAGTAAAAAATTCAGAAGAAAATATTAAATCAGACAGTGTATTCAAAAATCGCTCATATGCTGTTCCACTGATACTGCTGTATAGTGGCTATGTAGAAAATCACCCCTTTTTACAAAAGTAGGAAATAAGCGACCAAACCGGCTAAAATTTTATGAGTGTTCTTGTCTCGAGGACTTAGATTGATAGTAAAAAATTCAGAACAAAATATTAAATCAGACAATGTATTCAAAAATCGCTCATATGCTGTTCCTCTGATTACTGCTATTATAGTGGCAAATGAAGGAAAAATCACCTCCACCCCCTTTTATAAAAGTAGGAAATAAGCGACCAAACCGGCTAAAATTTTATGAGTGTTCTTGTCTCGAGGACTTAGATTGATAGTAAAAAATTCAGAACAAAATATTAAATCAGACAATGTATTCAAAAATCGCTCATATGCTGTTCCACTGATACTGCTATATAGTGGCTATGAAGAAAATCACCCCCTTTTATAAAAGTAGGAAATAAGCGACCAAACCGGGACTCACACTAAATATTTTTATGAGTGTTTCTTCTCTTTAGATTAGAGTCGTTCTTTAGTAGATTGAGAGTAAAAAATTCAGAAGAATAATATTAAATCGCACCATTTGGTACAAAAATCGGTCATATGCTGTTCCACTGATATACTGCTATATAGTGGCAATGAAGAAAATCACCCCCCCTCCTTTTTATAAAGTAGGAAATAAGAGACCAAACCGGCTAAAATTTTATGAGTGTTCTTGTCTCGAGGACTTAGATTGAGAGTAAAAATTCTGAAGAAAATATTAAATCGCTACCATTTGGTCAAAAATCGGCTTATTTGCTGTTCCACTGATACTGCTAATATAGTGGCCTTGAAGAAAAATCACCCCCTTTTATAAAAAGTAGGAAATAAGCGACCAAACCAGCTAAAAATTTTATGAGTGTTCTTGTCTCGCGGACTTAGATTGATAGTAAAAAATTCAGAAGAAAATATATTAAATCGGACAAATTAGTCAAAAATCGCTCATATGCTGTTCCACTGATACTGCTATATAGTGGCTATGAAAAAAAATCACACCCTTTTACAAAAGTAGGAAATAAGCGAACAAACCGGCTAAAATTTTATGAGTGTTCTTGTCTCGAGAACTTAGATTGATAGTAAAAAAATTCAGAACAAAATTATTAAATCAGACAATGTATTCAAAAATCGCTCATATGCTGTTCCACTGATACTGCTATATAGTGGCTATGAAGAAAATCACCCCCTTTTATAAAAGTAGGAAATAAGCGACCAAACCGGCTAAAATTTTATGAGTGTTCTTGTCTCGAGGACTTAAATTGAGAGTAAAAAATTCAGAAGAAAATATTAAATCGCACCAATTGTGTAAAAATGGGTCATATGCTGTTACACTGATACTGCTATATAGTGGCCATGAAGAAAATCACCCCCTTTTATAAAAGTAGGAAATAAGCGACCAAACCAGCTAAAATTTTATGAGTGTACTTGTCTCGAGGACTTATATGATAGTAAAAATTCAGAAGAAAATATTAAATCGGACAATTTAGTCAAAAATCGCTCATATGCTGTTCCCACTGATACTTCTATATAGTGGACTATGAAATAAAATCACCCCCTTTTACAAAAGTAGGAAATAAGCGACCATACCGGCTAAAATTTTATGAGTGTTCTTGTCTCGAGGACTTAGATTGATAGTAAAAAATTCAGAAGAAAATATTAAATCAGACAATGTATTCAAAAAACGCTCATATGCTGTTCCACTGATACTGCTATTTAGTGGGTATGAAGAAAATCACCCCCTTTTACAAAAGTAGGAAATAAGCGACCAAACGGCTAAATTTTTGTGAGTGTTCTTGTCTCGGTACTTAGATTGATAGTAAAAAAACTCAGAAGTAAAATATTAAATTGGACAATTTAGTCAAAAATCTGTCATATGTTGCCCACTTATACTGCTATACAGTGGATATGAGAGAAAATCATCCCCACCCCCCCTTTTACAAAAGTAGGAAATAAGCGAACAAACCGGCTAAAATTTTATGAGTGTTCTTGTCTCGAGAACTTAGATTGATAGTAAAAAATTCAGAACAAAATATTAAATCAGACAATGTATTCAAAAATCGCTCATATGCTGTTCCACTGATACTGCTATATAGTGGCTATGAAGAAAATCACCCCCTTTTATAAAAGTAGGAAATAAGCGACCAAACCGGCTAAAATTTTATGAGTGTTCTTGTATCGAGGACTTACATTGAGAGTAAAAAATTCAGAAGAAAATAAAATTTTACATCGCACAATTGGTCAAAAATCGGTCATATGCTGTTCCACTGATACTGCTATATAGTGGCCATGAAGAAAATCACCCCCTTTTATAAAAGTAGGAAATAAGCGACCAAACCAGCTAAAATTTTATGAGTGTTCTTGTCTCGAGGACTTATATTGATAGTAAAAAATTCAGAAGAAATATTAAATCGGACAATTTAGTCAAAAATCGCTCATATGCTGTTCCACTGATACTTCTATATAGTGGCTATGAAAAAAATCACCCCCTTTTACAAAAGTAGGAAATAAGCGACCTAACCGGCTAAAATTTTATGAGTGTTCTTGTCTCGAGGACTTAGATTGATAGTAAAAAATTCAGAAGAAAATATTAAATCAGACAATGTATTCAAAAATCGCTCATATGCTGTTCCACTGATACTGCTATATAGTGGGTATGAAGAAAATCACCCCCTTTTACAAAAGTAGGAAATAAGCGACCAAACCGGCTAAATTTTTGTGAGTGTTCTTGTCTCGGGGACTTAGATTGATAGTAAAAACTCAGAAGAAAATATTAAATTGGACAATTTAGTCAAAAATCGGTCATATGTTGCCCACTTATACTGCTATACAGTGGATATGAAGAAAATCACCCACCCCCCCCTTTTACAAAAGTAGGAAATAAGCGACCAAAACCCGCTAAAATTTTATGAGTGTTCTTGTCTCGAGGACTTAGATTGATAGTAAAAAATTCAGAAGAAAATATTAAATCGGACAATTTAGTCAAAAATCGCTCATATGCTGTTCCACTGATACTGCTATATAATGGCTATGAAAAAAATCACCCCCTTTTACAAAAGTAGGAAATAAGCGACCAAACCGGCTAAAATTTTATGAGTGTTCTTGTCTCGAGGACTTAGATTGAGAGTAAAAAATTCAGACGAAAATATTAAATCGGACAATTTAGTCAAAAATCGCTCATATGCTGTTCTACTGATACTGCTATATAGTGGCTATGAAAAAAATCACCCCCTTTAACAAAAGTAGGAAATAAGCGACCAAACCGGCTAAAATTTTATGAGTGTTCTTGTCTCGAGGACTTAGATTGATAGTAAAAAATTAAGAAGAAAATATTAAATCAGACAATGTATTCAAAAATCGCTCATATGCTGTTCCACTGATACTGCTATATAGCGGGTATGAAAGAAAATCACACCCTCTTTTACAAAAGTAGGAAATAAGCGACCAAACCGGCTAAATTTTTGTGAGTGTTCTTCTCTCGGGGACTTAGATTGATAGTAAAAACTCAGAAGAAAATATTAAATTGGACAATTTAGTCAAAAATCGGTCATATGTTGCCCACTTATACTGCTATACAGTGGATATGAAAAAAATCACCCCCTTTTACAAAAGTAGGAAATAAGCGACCAAACCGGCTAAAATTTTATGAGTGTTCTTGTCTCGAGGACTTAGATTGATAGTAAAAAATTCAGAAGAAAATATTAAATCAGACAATGTATTCAAAAATCGGTCATATGCTGTTCCACTGATACTGCTGTATAGTGGCTATGTAGAAAATCACCCCTTTTTACAAAAGTAGGAAATAAGCGACCAAACCGGCTAAAATTTTATGAGTGTTCTTGTCTCGAGGACTTAGATTGATAGTAAAAAATTCAGAAGAAAATATTAAATCAGACAATGTATTCAAAAATCGCTCATATGCTGTTCCACTGATACTGCTATATAGTGGCTATGAAGAAAATCACCCCCTTTTATAAAAGTAGGAAATAAGCGACCAAACCGGCTAAAATTTTATGAGTGTTCTTCTCTAGAGGACTTAGATTGAGAGTAAAAAATTCAGAAGAAAATATTAAATCGCACCATTTGGTCAAAAATCGGTCATATGCTGTTCCACTGATACTGCTATATAGTGGCCATGAAGAAAATCACCCCCTTTTATAAAAGTAGGAAATAAGCGACCAAACCGGCTAAAATTTTATGAGTGTTCTTGTCTCGAGGACTTAGATTGAGAGTAAAAAATTCAGAACAAAATATTAAATCAGACAATGTATTCAAAAATCGCTCATATGCTGTTCCACTGATACTGCTATATAGTGGCAATGAAAAAAAATCACCCCCATTTATAAAAGTAGGAAATAAGCGACCCATAAACCGGCTAAAATTTTATGAGTGTTCTTGTCTCGTCGGACTTAAATTGAGAGTAAAAAATTCAGAAGAAAATATTAAATCGCACCATTTGGTCAAAAATGGGTCAAATGCTGTTCCACTGATACTGCTATATAGTGGCATGAAGATTAATCACCCCCTTTTACAAAAGTATGGAAATAAGCGACCAAACCATACTAAAATTTTATGAGTGTTCTTGTCTCGAGGACTTATATTGATAGTAAAAAATTTCAGAAAAATATTATTAAATCGGACAATATCGTCAAAAATCGCTCATATGCTGTTCCACTGATACTTCTATATAGTGGCTATGAAAAAAATCCACCCCCTTTTTAAAAGTAGGAAATAAGCGACCTAACCGGCTAAAATTTTATGAGTGTTATTGTCTCGACGACTTAGATTGATAGTAAAAAATTCAGAAGAAAATATTAAATCAGACAATGTATTCAAAAATCGGTCATATGCTGTTCCACTGATACTGCTATATAGCGGGTATGTAGAAAATCACCCCTTTTACAAAAGTAGGAAATAAGCGACCAAACCGGCTAAAATTTTATGAGTGTTCTTGTCTCGAGGACTTAGATTGATAGTAAAAAATTCAGAAGAAAATATTAAATTGGACAATTTAGTCAAAAAATCGGTCATATGTTGCCCACTTTTACTGCTATACTGTGGATATGAAGAAAAATCACCCCCCCCCCCTTTTACAAAAGTAGGAAATAAGCGAACAAACCGGCTAAAATTTTATGAGTGTTCTTGTCTCGAGAACTTAGATTGATAGTAAAAAATTCAGAACAAAATATTAAATCAGACAATGTATTCAAAAATCGCTCATATGCTGTTCCACTGATACTGCTATATAGTGGCTATGAAGAAAATCACCCCCTTTTATAAAAGTAGGAAATAAGCGACCAAACCGGCTAAAATTTTATGAGTGTTCTTGTCTCGAGGACTTAAATTGAGAGTAAAAAATTCAGAAGAAAATATTAAATCGCACCATTTGGTCAAAAATGGGTCATATGCTGTTCCACTGATACTGCTATATAGTGGCCATGAAGAAAATCACCCCCTTTTATAAAAGTAGGAAATAAGCGACCAAACCAGCTAAAATTTTATGAGTGTTCTTGTCTCGAGGACTTATATTGATAGTAAAAAATTCAGAAGAAATATTAAATCGGACAATTTAGTCAAAAATCGCTCATATGCTGTTCCACTGATACTTCTATATAGTGGCTATGAAAAAAATCACCCCCTTTTACAAAAGTAGGAAATAAGCGACCTAACCGGCTAAAATTTTATGAGTGTTCTTGTCTCGAGGACTTAGATTGATAGTAAAAAATTCAGAAGAAAATATTAAATCAGACAATGTATTCAAAAATCGCTCATATGCTGTTCCACTGATACTGCTATATAGTGGGTATGAAGAAAATCACCCCCTTTTACAAAAGTAGGAAATAAGCGACCAAACCGGCATATTTTTTGTGAGTGTTTCTTGTCTCGGGGACTTAGATTGATAGTAAAAACTCAGAAGAAAATATTAAATTGGACAATTTAGTCAAAAATCGGTCATATGTTGCCCACTTATACTGCTATACAGTGGATATGAAGAAAATCACCCCCCCCCCTTTTACAAAAGTAGGAAATAAGCGACCAAACCCGCTAAAATTTTATGAGTGTTCTTGTCTCGAGGACTTAGATTGATAGTAAAAAATTCAGAAGAAAATATTAAATCGGACAATTTAGTCAAAAATCGCTCATATGCTGTTCCACTGATACTGCTATATAATGACTATGAAAAAAATCACCCCCATTTTACAAAAGTAGGAAATAAGCGACCAAAACCGGCTAAAATTTTATGAGTGTTCTTGTCTCGAGGACTTAGAAAGAGAGTAAAAAATTCAGACCGAAAATATTAAATCGGACAATTTAGTCAAAAATCGCTAATATGCTGTTCTACTGATACTGCTATATAGTGGCTATGAAAAAAAATCACCCCCTTTAACAAAAGTAGGAAATAAGCGACCAAACCGGCTAAAATTTTTATTAGTGTTTCTATGTCTCGAGGACTTAGATTGATAGTAAAAAATTAAGAAGAAAATATTAAATCAGACAATGTATTCAAAAATCGCTCATATGCTGTTCCACTGATACTGCTATATAGCGGGTATGAAGAAAATCACCCCCTTTTACAAAAGTAGGAAATAAGCGACCAAACCGGCTAAATTTTTGTGAGTGTTCTTCTCTCGGGGACTTAGATTGATAGTAAAAACTCAGAAGAAAATATTAAATTGGACAATTTAGTCAAAAATCGGTCATATGTTGCCCACTTATACTGCTATACAGTGGATATGAAAAAAATCACCCCCTTTTACAAAAGTAGGAAATAAGCGACCAAACCGGCTAAAATTTTATGAGTGTTCTTGTCTCGAGGACTTAGATTGATAGTAAAAAATTCAGAAGAAAATATTAAATCAGACAATGTATTCAAAAATCGGTCATATGCTGTTCCACTGATACTGCTGTATAGTGGCTATGTAGAAAATCACCCCTTTTTACAAAAGTAGGAAATAAGCGACCAAACCGGCTAAAATTTTATGAATGTTCTTGTCTCGAGGACTTAGATTGATAGTAAAAAATTCAGAACAAAATATTAAATCAGACAATGTATTCAAAAATCGCTCATATGCTGTTCCACTGATACTGCTATATAGTGGCTATGAAGAAAATAGAAAATCACCCCCTTTTATAAAAGTAGGAAATAAGCGACCAAACCGGCTAAAATTTTATGAGTGTTCTTGTCTCGAGGACTTAGATTGAGAGTAAAAAAATAATTCAGAAGAAAAATAGTAAATCGCACCATTTTTGGTCAAAAATCGGTCATATGCTGTTCCACTGATACTGCTATATAGTGGCTATGAAGAAAATCACCCCCTTTTATAAAAGTAGGAAATAAGCGACCAAACCGGCTAAAATTTTATGAGTGTTCTTGTCTCGAGGACTTAGATTGAGAGTAAAAAATTCAGAAGAAAATATTAAATCGCACCATTTGGTCAAAAATCGGTCATATGCTGTTCCACTGATACTGCTATATAGTGGCCATGAAGAAAATCACCCCCTTTTATAAAAGTAGGAAATAAGCGACCAAACCAGCTAAAATTTTATGAGTGTTCTTGTCTCGAGGACTTAGATTGATAGTAAAAAATTCAGAAGAAAATATTAAATCGGACAATTTAGTAAAAAATCGCTCATATGCTGTTCCACTGATACTGCTATATAGTGGCTATGAAAAAAATCACCCCCTTTTACAAAAGTAGGAAATAAGCGACCAAACCGGCTAAAATTTTATGAGTGTTCTTGTCTCGAGAACTTTAGATTGTTAGTAAAAAATTCAGAGAAAATATTAAATCATACAATGTATTCAAAAATCGCTCATATGCTGTTCCACTGATACTGCTATATAGTAGGCTATGAAGAAAATCACCCCCTTTTATAAAAGTAGGAAATAAGCGACCAAACCGTGCTAAAATTTTATGAGAGTGTTCTTGTCTCGAGGACTTAAATTGAGAGTAAAAAATTCAGAAGAAAATATTAAATCGCACCATTTGGTCAACAATCGGTCATATGCTGTTCCACTGATACTGCGATATAGTGGCCATGAATAAAAATCACCCCCTTTTACAAAAGTAGGAAATAAGCGACCAAACCAGCTAAAATTTTATGAGTGTTCTTGTCTCGAGGACTTATATTGATAGTAAAAAATTCAGAAGAAAATATTAAATCAGACAATTTATTCAAAAATCGCTCATATGCTGTTCCACTGATACTGCTATATAGTGGCTATGAAGAAAAATCACCCCTTTTACAAAAAGTAAGGAAATAAGCGACCTTACCGGCTAAAATTTTATGAGTGTTCTTGTCTCGAGGAACATAGATTGATAGTAAAAAATTCAGAAGAAAATATTAAATCAGACAATTTAGGTCAAAAATCGCTCATATGCTGTTCCACTGATACTGCTATATAGTGGCTATGAAGAAAATCACCCCCTTTTACAAAAGTAGGAAATAAGCGACCAAACCGGCTAAGAATTTTATGAGTGTTATTGTCTCGAGGGGACTTAGATTGAAAGTAAAAAACTCAGAAGAAAATATTAAATCGGACAATTTAGTCAAAAATCGGTCATATGCTGTTCCCACTTATACTGCTATACAGTGGCTATGAAGAAAATAATCACCCCCCCCC
This sequence comes from Paragorgia papillata, assembly GCA_035771165.1. NCBI lineage: Eukaryota > Metazoa > Cnidaria > Anthozoa > Scleralcyonacea > Coralliidae > Paragorgia > Paragorgia papillata. Next base: position 19,845 of record JAWNZC010000124.1, read on the forward strand.
TTTTACAAAAGTAGGAAATAAGCGACCCAAACCCGCTAAAATTTTATGAGTGTTCTTGTCTCGAGGACTTAGATTGATAGTAAAAAATTCAGAAGAAAAATGAAATATTAAATCGGACAATTTAGTCACAAAAAATCGCTCATATGCTGTTCCACTGATACTGCTATATAATGGCTATGAAAAAAATCACCCCCTTTTACAAAAGTAGGAAATAAGCGACCAAACCGGCTAAAATTTTATGAGTGTTCTTGTCTCGAGGACTTAGATTGAGAGTAAAAAATTCAGACGAAAATATTAAATCGGACAATTTAGTCAAAAATCGCTCATATGCTGTTCTACTGATACTGCTATATAGTGGCTATGAAAAAAATCACCCCCATTAACAAAAGTAGGAAATATGAGACCAAACCGGCTAAAATTTTATGAGTGTTATTGTCTCGAGGACTTAGATTGATAGTAAAAAATTAAGAAGAAAATATTAAATCAGACAATGTATTCAAAAATCGCTCATATGCTGTTCCACTGATACTGCTATATAGCGGGTATGAAGAAAATCACCCCCTTTTACATAAAGTAGGAAATAAGCGACCAAAACGGCTAAAATTTTGTGAGTGTTCTTCTCTCGAGGACTTAGATTGATAGTAAAAAACTCAGAAGAAAATTATTAAATCAGACAATGTAGTCAAAAAATCGGTCATATGTGTTGCCCAACACTACTGATACTGCTATATAGTGGGATATGAAAAAAATCACCCCCTTTTACAAAAGTAGGAAATAAGCGACCCAAACCGTCTAAAATTTTATGAGTGTTTCTTGTCTCGAGGACTTAGATTGATAGTAAAAAATTCAGAAGAAAATATTAAATCAGACAATTTAATTCAAAAAATCGCTCATATGCTGTTCCACTTGATACTGCTGTATAGTGGCAATGTAGAAAATCACCCCCTTTTACAAAAGTAGGAAATAAGCGACCAAACCGGCTTAAAATTTTATGAGTGTTCTTGTCTCGAGGACTTAGATTGATAGTAAAAAAATTCAGAAGAAAATATTAAATCGGACAATGTATTCAAAAATCGCTCATATGCTGTTCCACTGATACTGCTATATAGTGGCTATGAAGAAAATCACCCCCCTTTACAATCAAAAATCGGAGGAATTAGAATAAGCGACCAAACCGGCTAAAATTTTATGAGTGTTCTTGTCTCGAGGACTTAGATTGATAGTAAAAAATTTCAAAAAGAAAAAATTAAAATCAGACCATTTTACAAAAAAATCGCTCATATGCTGTTCCACTGATACTGCAATATAGTGGGTATGAAATAGATCACCCCCTTTTACAAAAGTAGCAAATAAAGCGACCAAACCGGCTAAAATTTATATGAGTGTTTTTGTCTCGCGGACTTAGATTTTTTGTGAGTGGTCTTGTCTCGGGGACTTAGATTGATAGTAAAAAACTCAGAAGAAAATATTAAATCGAACAATTTAGTCAAAAATCGGTCATATGTTGTTCCACTTAACTGCTATATAAAGTGGATATGAAGAAAATCACCCCCCCCTTTTACAAAAGTAGGAAATAACCGACCAAACCAGCTAAAATTTTATGAGTGGTCTTGTCTCGAGGACTTAGATTGATAGTAAAAAATTCAGAAGAAAAATATTAAATCGGACAATTTAGTCAAAAATCGCTCATATGCTGTTCCACTGATACTGCTATATTAGCGGGTATGAAGAAAAATCACCCCCTTTTACAAAAGATAGGAAATAATCGTACCAAACCGGCTAAAATTGACAATGTATTCAAAAATCGGTCATATGCTGTTCCCACTGATACTGCTATATAGCGGGTATGAAGAAAATCACCCCCTTTTTACAAAAGTAGGAAATAAGCGACCAAAATTAAATCGGACAATTTATTCAAAAATCGAAAATATTAAGATACTGCTATATAGTGGCTATGAGAAAAAATCACCCCCCTTTTACAATCATAAAAATTCAGAAGAAAATATTAAATCGACAATGTATTCAAAAAATCGCTCATAAAGTAGGAAATAAGCGACCAAACCGGCTAAAATTTTATGAGTGTTCTTGTCTCGAGGACTTAGATTGATAGTAAAAAATTCAGAAGAAAATATTAAATCAGACAATTTAGTCAAAATCGTGTCATATGCTGTTCCACTGATACTGCAATGTAAAATCAAAACTTTTACAATGTAGGAAATAAGCGACCAAACCGGCTAAAATTTTATGATGATGTTAGATTGATAGTAATTCAGAATATTAAAATCAGACAATGTATTCAATTAAATCTGTTATTGACTGATTTATCGAACTAAATTAATGAAAAGTATGAAATGCGACCCGGCTAAAATTTTATGAGTGTTCTTGTAGTTGACAAAATGCGCGTACAAAATAAAGAAAATTAAGTGCACTTATGATTTGTCTTTCGGACATTTTAGATATAATGGTAAAAAAGTATGAATTGTTGCTAGAAAAACCCCTTTCACTGCAAAATAGCGAAATAAATGAATGTTCTTTCTCGGACTGTTGATAGTAAACAGAAGAAAAATTCCATTTAGTTAAAAGTCGGGATGGCTATTTATATTTCTTGAAATCAAGGTCCACTTTTACAAAAACGAGAAATAGTCGCGAAACAACCCCTTTTAATATGTATCGAGTCATATAGTGTATATTTCTCGGCTGTTAACTGTTGTCACCGCGACCTTGAGTTTTTACAAAGAAGGGAAATACAAAATCGTTTGTTTTTATGGTTGTTGTCTCAACAGATATTTTGATAAAACAGTTCAAAAGAAAAGACGCCAGAATTGTAATATACATATTCAAAACTAATGTTTTGTGTTTGTTCTCTACTGATAAGTATAAGAAACCCCCCCCTTACACACCAGGCAAATTGTCTTTTGAAGCGACCTGTTTCGATGATAGTAAAAATTCAGAAAATAATCGTCAATTGACTGCTGTATACAGTGGATATGTAGAAAATCACCCATTTTTATCTTAAAGTAGGATTTATGCGACCCCACAATAAAGGCATAAACATTTTTTTTGAGTGATTCTGTGGCTCTAGTAGGACCTTAGATCCAGATAGTAAAAAAAATCAATGGAAAGAATGAAGATATACATTATATCGCACAATTTAGTCACAAAAATCGTGTCATATGACTGTTTCCAAAACTAAGAATAATGCTTTATAGTGGATATGTAAAAAAATACACAAACCCCCCCATTTTACAATAACAGTAGGAAATTAGGCGACCTACCCAAAACCAGGCTATAATTTTTTGAGTGTTATTGTCTCTGAGGGACTTAGATTTAGATTCCAGATGTATATATATCTCTGAAGATAACATTTTAAATATCGCACAATTTAGTCATAAAAAAAAAAAATCGGTCTTTTGCTGTTCCACTGATACTGACTTTTTTTTTTTTGGGGGGTGGCTATGATAGGGCTATCGATAATAAAAATAAATAATCAACCACCTTATTACAAAAGTAGGAAATATGCGAACATAACCGGCTCTCATAAGATTCTATTATGAATGTGTTTATTGTTCTCGAAATGACCTTAGATTTGATAAGTAAAATAATTCAGGAGAAAGAAAATATTTTATTATCAGGACAATGTATACAAAATATCGAGTCATATGCTCGTTCCACTGATACTGATATAATTATTTAGAGGGGTATGATGGAAATTCACCCCCTTTTACACAAAAGTAGAGGGAAATAAGCGAACAAACCGGCTAAAATTTTATGTGTGTTCTTGTATACTGCTCGGTGAGTTAGATTTGATAGTTAAAAAATGAGTAAGAAAAATATTTACAATAGGACAATTTAGTCAAAATAAATCGGTCCTTATGTTGGCCCATCTTATAATGGCGTTTAACAGTGGGTTATGATGGGTATATATACCCCCCCCCCCCCCCCCCCACGCCCCCCCCCCCCCACTTTTTATACAAAAAGTAGGAATTAATGCGACCAATACCGGCCTAAAATTTTATGTCGTGTTATTGTATCGACGACTTACTTAGATTGATAGTTATAAATTCAGTAAAAATAAAAATATTATAATCAAGTCCTAATCGTATTCAAAAATACTCGGTACATATGCTGTTCCCATCTTTACTGCAATTATAGGGCTATGTAAGATTAATCACCCCGTTTTATATAAGTAGGAGAAATAAAGCGACCCCAAAACCGGCTAAATTTTTTATGAGTGGTTCTTATTTCTCGAGGCGACACTTAGGATTGATAGTATAAAAATGCATGAAGATTAATAAAATTATAATCGGATATGTAGTCAATAATCGGTTCATCTTGCCTGTTCCACCTTGATTCTACCTAATGCTTTATACTGAGGGTCTATGAGATTAAATCACTACCCCTTTTACACAAATAGTAGGTAGGTAAATAAGCGAACATATTCCGGCTTTATTTTTATGAGTGTTGTTATTGTCTCGAGCGACTTAGATTGATAGTAAACAAATATTCAGAATAAAAAAATTTAAATCGGGATCAATTGTATTAGTCAAAAAAGTCGAGTACATATACTGTTTCACTGTTAATTAAGAAATGGTTCATGGTTTGGCGTTGCTTTCCTATAGAGTTATGTTGCACGCGGGAAGTTGGGAGCGAGCAAACCGGCTAAAATGTTATGAGTTGGTCGTGGGTCAAGTTAGCCTGGGTGTCCACATACATCTAGATTAAATTTGGAGTGCTTCTCCAAACTTTCGGTCATAGTGCATCCTATGATACTCGTTTTGGAGCACGACAAACCTTGATACCATTTCCTTTTATAACTGTGGAATTCAGAGACAATACAACGGAAAAGTGCAATATTTATTTAACTCTGTATTAAAAAATGAGTTTCTCATTTAAACGTACGGCATAAAAAAGGCACTTGGAATATGTACTGACCTGGTACGCTGGAAAATCAGGGAGATGCAAACCATCACAATGCATAAGCTTCGTTTATTTATTATTATTCAAGAAAGCCAAGTTCAACGTAACTCGTGTGTAATTTACAGGTAATACTTACGGTGGAATATATTAGTAGGTTTATGAAAAGAAGTCGTTAATCCAGCAATGTATAGTCTATAATAAGTTCTCAATATAGATGTCAGTTTTTAGTAATAGAAGGGTTGTGGGTCTTAGAGTACTCTTTTTTTTATTGATATCAACAAGACATGTACAGTTTCCATACTGCATGTGTGGGACACATTTTCGTTGATGGAAACTGTTTTGAAATGTGGCTTGTTTGTTTAGTGACGAATCCAGGCTTGTGTGCTTGATTCTCCGGATCATGATATTTTTATGGCAGTTGTAGACTCTGGTTTTGCATAGACCCCTTCCAACCTCAGACCTAACACAGAAATTGTCTTCGCCCTTCACACGATGTGTTGGTGCCACATGATAGGCACGGGTGGAGGGAATCGTGATGTTCCTGTAATAAGCGTAATCTTATTCTACTTGCCTTCATCCTTGGGCTCATAAGACTTTGTGTAGTTGAGTTGACCGTGGTATTAATGATAATTTTTTTTTTTTATTTATTGTTTTATTCTTGAGATTTTTTCTAATATCATAATCAAGATATTTTTTTATTATTGATTATATAAATTATATAATTATAAATTTAAAAGATTATCTTATTATATATTATTTATTGTATGATTTAAATTTTAAAATTTTAATTAATAATAAATATTATAGTTAATTATTATAAATAGACACGGATTCTTAGTAAATAATATATATCTACAACACAAAAATAAATTTAAATTCGCACTTTATCATGATGTGGGACACTCCAGCGATTTATTGTTCCCAGTGAGTGATCGATGTCGCCCACCCTTCTCTACTGTTCGGCTTGGTGGTTGATCTGAGAGACGAGTACAAACCTACAACGACCTGACCTCTACCCCACTTCTCCCCCATCGTTCATTGTTCTATACACTCTGGAACTCCATTGTCCATATTAAAGATGCATGAAATCCTGTACAAACATATATAATTTAAAAAAAATCGTTTACGAATAGCGCCTTATTAAAAATCCTCTCCCCCCCTCCCCCCGGGAGACCTGGCTTCTTGGCTGATGCACTTTTTCCATCTTTGTATCGAGGCTCTTGTTTACCCAAGTGGTTGGCTGTTGTACTCAGACATCCCTCCGTCTGGACAAACATTTTTTTTTTTCGGACTATGAATGAAAGACCGCCCTAGTACAAGAAGGGTTGAGGCATACTTTCGACACGGTAGAGAAATTAAGAGCTCGGATATCCATCATTGATTGTGATCCGGTCGGTCTCGTACATTTTGCATTACTTCTACCGTTGTCTTGGTAGCCTCGTTTATTCCACCTTGATGGGTTCTTGTGTGACTTATCATGGGGCCACGTTGCAAAGTTTACTGACTGAGGCAGATCTTTATTCAAACTTGAAGCTCGAGTGAGGTTAAGAATCTCGTTTGCCTTCATACCACGTCGACAAGGTAATTCAGCACTATTGTGAAACCAGGACATTCTGATTGGTGGAGATAAACGGTGTGGTTAGCGAGAAAAGGACAAGATATCACTGGATTTTTTTAATATCTTTTGACAAATCTTCGGTTTCAATCTGGTGCTTGTGTGAACACTTTTTGTCTTGTCCGCTTCGTTTCAGGCCCCCTTGCCAATTTCGGGCAACACTCAGCATGTCGTTTGAACGCTGAGGAAACGGGGATCTGATGGGATTATTTCATGGCCTCTGTTAAAACGGAGGGAAGGGGCAATTTGAAATCCTTTTCGAAAGCTGTGTAGTCAGAAAACCTAGGATGAGTGTCGGGACTTGCTGTAAGTTTCACCAGGTTTTGTCCTCGCCTCTGTGTAGAACCGTTCTGTAATTTGGCTAAGTCGTGTTGCCAACCACGATTGTCATTTTCTACTTGAGGAGGTGAAGTGTTTGTGTTTTTCTTTGGCCCCAAGCTGAGGTTTTTTGACAGAAAGAAAAGTTGTTGTGAACAGACAGTTTGAGGCAGAGAATTGTTATAGGGTATTTTATACACATTGTTAATATTCTTTTCTACATGTGTGTTGCTAATATATTTGGGTCGATATATTAAAGTTATTGCATTTTTAAATAAATTTAAATGCCAGCTGAAAGTGCTTACAGTTCTTTCCCCGTTCAGTGGTTTTTTTGTGGTTTTTTGAACAGTCTGTGTTTAATCTTCCTTTATAATATACTTATATAACAAAAATTAAAAATATATTCAATGAGCTCCAACCTACCCTTTTTTAAATGGTGCCACGGACCAATTTGTTGTTAGTTATGTTGTTGAACGATGAGTGTTGGCGATTTTCTCTCTAAACATTTTATCCATCTCTTCGTTATGGGACAAAGTAGCGAAGCGTTTCGGGCTGCCAGAGCGGTTTCGTTTTTTTGTTGTCAATATGTCATTAACTATTTCTTCCTTCACCAAAGTTCAGCACGGTTCGTAAGGTCAAATCTCGTTTTCCACTCGTTAGTACCGGTCTCGTGGTTATCGTTTTCAATTTTTTAAGAAGTAGTTTTGATAATTTAAAAAAATATTTTTTGAAAAGTTTGGTTTCATATAATTCGTTTTTTTTCCCGCGCTTGAAATTCCTGCCCGTGGCTCCATCGAGTTTATGGGCAGCACGCACGGTAGCCACATCAGAAAACCGCCGTTGGTGTGTATTACATATTTGTTTATAATGCTGTATAGTGGTCTATGTATTTTATAAAATGTAACCCATCTTTTTTACAAAAAGAGGAAAATAAGCGACCAAACCGGCTATATTTTTGTGAGGTGGTTCTCCTGTCTCGGGGACTTTAGATTGATGAGTAAAATTATCAGAAGAAAAAAGAAAATATTAATTCGGGACAATTTATAGTTCAAAAATCGGTTCATATGCTGTTGCCACTCGTATACTGCTATACGTGGGATATGAAGGCTTGAAAATTCACCACCCTTTATAATAAAGTAGGGAAAATAATAAAGCGACCAAAACGGCTAAAATTTTTGTGAGTGACTGTTCTATGTCTCGGAGACTTAGATTCGATAGTAAAAATTCAGAAAGAAAATATTAAATCGGACACCATTTGCGTCAAACACATTAATCGGCCTCTTATGCTGTTCCACTGATTACTGCTATACAGTGGCCTTGGATAAGAAAGATAGGAGAAAATCACCCCCTTTTACAAAAGTAGGAAATAAGCGACCAAACCGGCATAAATTTTTGTGAGTGTTCTTGTCTCGGGGACTTAGATTGATAGTAAAAAAACTCAGAAGAAAATATTAAATCGGAACAATTTAGTCAAAAATCGGTCATATTCTGTTGCAATGATAATGCTATATAGTGGCTATATGAAAATCACCCCTTTTATATAAGTAGGAAATAAGCGACCAAACCGGCTAAAATTTTATGAGTGTTCTTGTCTCGAGGACTTAGATTGAGAGTAAAAAATTCAGAAGAAAATATTAAATCGCACCATTTGGTCAAAAATCGCTCATATGCTGTTCCACTGATACTGCTATATAGTGGCCATGAAGAAAATCACCCCCTTTTATAAAAGTAGGAAATAAGCGACCAAACCGGCTAAAATTTTATGAGTGTTCTTGTCTCGGCGACTTAGATTGATAGTAAAAAATTCAGAAGTAAAAATTAAATCGGATAATGTTGTCAAAAATCGGTCATATTCTCTTCCACTGATACTGCTATATAGCGGGTATGAAGAAAATCACCCCCCCCCCCCCTTTACAAAAGTAGGAAATAAGCGACCAAACCGGCTAAAATTTTATGAGTGTTCTTGTCTCGAGGACTTAGATCCAGAGTAAAAAATTCAGAAGAAAACATTAAATCGCACAATTTAGTCAAAAATCGGTCATATGCTGTTCCACTGATACTGCTATATAGTGGCTATGAAAAAAATCACCCCCTTTTACAAAAGTAGGAAATAAGCGACCAAACCGGCTAAAATTTTATGAGTGTTATTGTCTCGAGGACTTAGATCCAGAGTAAAAAATTCAGAAGAAAACATTAAATCGCACAATTTAGTCAAAAATCGGTCATATGCTGTTCCACTGATACTGCTATATAGTGGCTATGAAAAAAATCACCCCCTTTTACAAAAGTAGGAAATAAGCGACCAAACCGGCTAAAATTTTATGAGTGTTATTGTCTCGACGACTTAGATTGATAGTAAAAAATTCAGAAGAAAATATTAAATCAGACAATGTATTCAAAAATCGGTCATATGCTGTTCCACTGATACTGCTATATAGCGGGTATGAAGAAAATCACCCCCTTTTACAAAAGTAGGAAATAAGCGAACAAACCAGCTAAAATTTTATGAGTGTTCTTGTCTCGGTGAGTTAGATTGATAGTAAAAACTGAGAAGAAAATATTAAATCGGACAATTTAGTCAAAAATCGGTCATATGTTGCCCACTTATACTGCTATACAGTGGATATGAAGAAAATCACACCCCCCCCTTTTACAAAAGTAGGAAATAAGCGACCAAACCGGCTAAAATTTTATGAGTGTTCTTGTCTCGACGACTTAGATTGATAGTAAAAAATTCAGAAAAAAATATTAAATCAGATAATGTATTCAAAAATCGGTCATATGCTGTTCCACTCATACTGCTATATAGTGGCTATGAAGAAAATCACCCCCTTTTACAAAAGTAGGAAATAAGCGACCAAACCGGCTAAAATTTTATGAGTGTTCTTGTCTCGGCGACTTAGATTGATAGTAAAAAATTCAGAAGAAAAATATTAAATCGGACAATTTAGTCAAAAATCGGTCATATGTTGCCCACTGATACTGCTATACAGTGGATATGAAGAAAATCACCCCCTTTTACAAAAGTAGGAAATAAGCGAACCAAACCGGCTAAAATTTTATGAGTGTTCTTGTCTCGACTTAGATTGATAGTAAAAAAGAAAAAAATATTAAATCGGATAATGTAGTCAAAAATCGGTCATATGTTGCCACATACTGCCTATATAGTGGATATGAAGAAAATCACCCCTTTTACAAAAGTAGGAAATAAGCGACCAAACCGGCTAAAATTTTATGAGACGTGTTGTCTCGGACAATTGATAGTCAAAAATAGAAGAAGAAAAATTTTATGTAGTAATCATTACAAAAATCGGTCATATGCTGTTCCACTGATACTGAATATAGCGGTATGAAGAAAATCACCCCTTATTTACAAAAGTAGGAAATAAGCGAACAAACGCTAAATTTTTATGAGTGTTCTTGTCTATAGTTAGATTGATAGAAAAACTCAGAGAAAAATACAATTTTTAGATATATATGGTTCCCCCTTTTTTAAGTAAAAATCAATATTTTTATGTGTTCTTGTTGACGACTTAGATTGATAGTAAAAATTCAGAAGAAAAAATTAAATCGGATAATGTAGTCAAAAATCGGTCATATGCTGTTCCACTGATACTGCTATATAGCGGGTATGAAGAAAAAATCACCCCCTTTTACAAAAGTAGGAAAATTAAGCAACAAAATTATTAAAATTATGTTCTTGTCTCAGCGACTTGATTGTAAATTAAAAATTCAGAATAAAATTAATCGGACAATGTAAAAATCGGTCATATACTGTTCCCACTGTGGATGCGATGTAAGCGAGCAACCGGCTAATTTTTCTTATCTTAGTCAGAAAAATATTAATTTTGGACAATTTAGTCAAAAATCGGTCATATGTTGCCCACTTATACTGCTATACAGTGGATATGAAGAAAATCACCCCCTTTTATAAAAGTAGGAAATAAGCGACCAAACCGGCTAAAATTTTATGAGTGTTCTTGTCTCGAGGACTTAGATTGAGAGTAAAAAATTCAGAAGAAAATATTAAATCGCACCATTTAGTCAAAAATCGGGCATATGCTGTTCCACTGATACTGCTATATAGTGGCCATGAAGAAAATCACCCCCTTTTATAAGAGTAGGAAATAAGCGACCAAACCGGCTAAAATTTTATGAGTGTTCTTGTCTCGGCGACTTAGATTGATAGTAAAAAATTCAGAAGAAAAAATTAAATCGGATAATGTAGTCAAAAATCGGTCATATGCTGTTCCACTGATACTGCTATATAGCGGGTATGAAGAAAATCACCCCCTTTTACAAAAGTAGGAAATAAGCGAACAAACCGGCTAAAATTTTATGAGTGTTCTTGTCTCGGCGACTTAGATTGATAGTAAAAAATTCAGAAGAAAAAATTAAATCGGATAATGTTGTCAAAAATCGGTCATATTCTGTTCCACTGATACTGCTTATATTTTATGAAAGCGACCAAACCCGCTAAAATTTTATGAGTGTTCTTGTCTCGAGGACTTAGATTGATAGTAAAAAATTCAGAAGAAAATATTAAATCGGACAATTTAGTCAAAAATCGCTCATATGCTGTTCCACTGATACTGCTATATAGTGGCTATGAAAAAAAAATCACCCCCTTTTACAAAAGTAGGAAATAAGCGACCAAACCGGCTAAAATTTTATGAGTGTTCTTGTCTCGAGGACTTAGATTGATAGTAAAAAATTCAGAAGAAAATATTAAATCGGACAATTTAGTCGAAAATCTGTCATATGCTGTTCCACTGATACTGCTATATAGTGGCTATGAAGAAAATCACCCCCTTTTACAAAGGTAGGAAATAAGCGACCAAACCGGCTAAAATTTTATGAGTGTTCTTGTCTCGAGGACTTAGATTGATAGTAAAAAATTCAGAAGAAAATATTAAATCGGACAATTTAGTCAAAAATCGGTCATATGCTGTTCCACTGATACTGCTATATAGTGGCTATGTAGAAAATCACCCTTTTTTACAAAAGTAGGAAATAAGCGACCAAACCTGCTAAAATTTTGCGAGCGTTTAAGCAGTCAATCATAAATATGAGCTGCTGATAGTTATAGTCGTTACCATGTCTCCAGAGATCCAAATAACAAAGGGCATGACGGCCATATTGGTGTATCTGAGACATGCACCAATATGCAGGATGACATCATGTAAAGATGATCTATAGGCATTTACAAATAGGAGCCAAAGGTGAGCTATTGTTGATGGCCATAACTATCAAACGTAAATATCTTATCTTACGACACAACAACAATTCTTTATTTAACTGATTAGTACGTAGGCTTAGTGTGATAAACAGTGTGATAAGTGGTTATCACACCCTTTTGAATGAGTAAGAGTGCATGCAATAACCACTTATCACACCGTTTAATTTGTCGCATGCTAGCTCACCTTTGAATCTTTTATTACACTCGTGACCATTGGTTTATCAAACTCCGTGTCTATAATAACGGGGATCAAGACTGGAAGATATCAACTGTACTGGGTTAGGAAGTCGAAAAAAGAATAAGAAACAAATCAATATATTTAACTGTGAATAAATTAAATTTGACCTACTTGTGTTTTTTAAGTAATATATCATACACGAGAAGCCGTTTATTATCTGATTTGAAAACACCGAGACGTGTGTTGAAAAACGAGGCGATAGCCGAGTTTTTTAACACACTTCAAGGCGTTTTTAAATCAGATGATAAACGGCTTTCGAGTGTATGGTATAGCTTCTCAAACGAATCAGTATTTCAAGATAAACTTGAGGTAAAAGTTGTCTTAATTTATGGGAGTTTATTACCACATTTACAAGCTCCGTCTCGGTAACTGATTTGCATTGTGTTTTCCTTATGAATTTGATTTGAGAAGTTCAGATAAAACATTGATGTTTTATTCACCAATGTTTTTTATCCGCATTTACTATTATTGGTTAAACATTAATTTCTTTTGCTTTCCTCATAAATTATTCTTATTACTAAGTACATTGATCGGTATTTCTATTTTTTCAAGGAAGCAAAAACAATTTTGAACTAAGCAAAATCTACATCCTTCTGTGGTGCAATTAGCTTTCTTAATGTTTTAAGTCATTCTTAAAATGTGCCACGCGGGCCAGGGTAAAACTTTCATAGAATTAATTCAACCTATTATATCGCTAAAAAGTAGCTGATTATAAAGATTTTCACTTTATTGACTGATTCGTTCGAGAAGCTAGATACATTACTCTGAGAAGCTGATTATTAGTGAACGCTTTAGAAAAAATACATAAAATGTAAATATTAGGGTCTCCCAAAAAGTGCTTTTCACTAATTATGTACTAACTGCGAGTTGGAATCGAACCAACTTATTACAATCAACCAGACAGTTATATTTTCTTTTTAACATCAAAGTACTTCTATTTTTGTAGGTCTTTGTACATGTATATTTACACAAAATAAAGTCAAGCGAACATCTTCATTGTATGCCACCAAGCATTTGTCCTCCAAACAACCCCAAAACCCTTGACAAAACTCCAAAAGGAAAATTTGTAAAATAAAAAAATCAATTACTGCTTCCTTTCAGACGAAGATGGGCTTTTGGCCATGCCACAAAACTACTAATTTCAACAACACCAGATTGTGTTGGAAAGTCATCCCACGGCTTAATATTAGGAATCATGTCATTGACCAATAGTGGAATCCAACCATCTTTTAACTTATAGCCATGTACAATTTTCTGACCCGTAACTTTTTCTAAGCCCACTTTTCGACCGGCAGAATTTAAGATCTCTACTTCATCACCTGTTCAAAGGAAAACGTAACGTATAACACCAACACACACCGTACAGCACTTTCCTTCAATCACTAGAAACAATATTTCTATAGGTATAGAAAGTCACAATTACCTTGGTTAATTGACGTCATTTGTGTAGAATCTAGAAAATAAAATATGTCATGGTTGGGTATGTTCTAAATATTTAAGAGGACCGTTCTCTGAGTCGCTAGCTGTTTCATTGAGCAGTCAAAATTATGCATAGTCGATCAAAATACAAACAAATATGGTTCAATCAATTAAATGCGACGTCCAAAACGAATTAAATGTCTAAGACATTGTATCTTTGACCAAACGGATACAACGTTTGAAATGTATGCTCGTTTAGGCAACAAGTAACATCGCATCGAATTAAATGCTTGGAAAGCCTCCGAAAAATTATTCCAACAGTTGCTTAGTTGTTAAAATAAAAAAAAATAAGAAAAATTTGGACTATTGTTTCCCATATCTCATGCAATGTAATTTTAAAAAGTTCTTCACCAATGATGATATAAAACGGTTACGTTTACGTTATAAATTGTATACAAAGTATATTAACTCTTGAGTTACGCCATCGAACACCGCGGTTAAACTACATACGGTATATAACCCTTGTATCATTATGTAATAAAACATGAGAAGCCGATCTTTATCTGATATACAAACTCGAGCCGAAGGCGAGCATATTGCTCATGAAACGAATACACAAAAATGTTCATGTTTATTGACTCTTTTAAAGATACAAGCTGTATTTGCCAAGAAAATCGAACGGAAAGTTTATGTAAATCAGGACGAATCTTTATCCGATTTAAAACAATGATTAATTATTCATTTTCTTCTGTTTTTTTTCTTCATGAATTATTAATGATTTTTAACCACATTAAATCAAATCACTAAAAATTCATGAAGAAATACAAAGAAATGAATATTTAATCAATATCTTTAAATCGCATACAGATTCGTCCTGATTTACATAAACGTTTTCCTCAATTTACTTTGCTAAAATCACTCCAACTTGAAAAACTAGTTTGAAAGCAAGGCTATTTAGATGCGTCCATTTGATAAGTACGATAAAGCATTCGCAGCCGATCTGTATCTGGTTTACTACGGCCCGCTTGCAGTTCTTCTTGTAAATCAGATACAGATCGCTGCGCATGCTATATCTATTACATAAAAAAATAATAATGTACCTTCATTTTCACAGTTGCTGCAACACTAGTCGTTTGACTTTCTTTCCGCTTTTCGACGTTTTTCAGTAACACACCACCAGTAACATCTAAATGCTCTTTCATTTGAGATTGAGCTGCGATATACATATGATGCTATTAGTAACATTTTTTAACATTACCTATGCACCACATACTGTATAGTCAGAAACGACTGCCCTTTCCTATCTTGTTAATCATGGCTGAGAAACATAGTTGGTAAAAATGCCATCTTCAGCACTCAGTCATTTGAGGGGAGTAAAGCCGCTGTGGTACTTTTCCACCATATCCTAACCAAATAGAAGGGCATCCAAATTCATCCAGTTGTTTCATCTACAAATTACAAGTTATATAAAAAATAGTTTAAAAATAATAGCCTACATGCAGCAAAAGCAGAAGATGTTCTGTGTGACAGTAATTGAGTGTTAGTAAGGACGATGGCCTATAGAAATACCTTTTATCTATTTTTATGAGATACTTATATAAATCGGTGTGTTCTATCAATATGATAGAATTTGTAAGTCATGTGAATTATTTTTAATAGTTTCTCCAACATCGAAACTTACATTAACATTTATATTTTTAATTATTCTTTTTATCATGGTTTCTTTTGGGATTTGGTTTGACGATGGTAGATCAGCATTATTATCAGCAGCACACTGGGCATATTTTTCCTGGTGATAATTGTCGGTACAAAACGCTACCCTGTTTGAGGATTTCGCCAGAACTAGCACCATCTGCCTTCAGTTGTTTTGCTGCAAGAGACAACAGATGCAGTACATGTACTACATTGTAAAAATGTTGTATTAGGTGGGGTTAAGGATCAAAGTCAGTGCAACAACCACTGCTTCATTACGTCAGTTAACACACAACCTAAATCCGCCGTAATTTTTTTAATTTTACAACCATTTACAACCATTAGATTAGATTGTCAGAACGAACAACGGGACATGCATAATAAGTCCCAAATTGCGAGAAAAAAAACTAAATTTACACAATTACGATATCGCATTCTTTTCGCGAGTTTTCCCCTATTTTCCTAATCATCATCAAACTTTTATCTTAGTTACCTTTTCGCGTGGGTTATTTTTCGCTCACTTTTAATTTCGAGCACCTTAGGTTTGCACGAATTCTGATACCACGCGAATATTAATACAATTAGTAAGGTACTGTAATTATTTCAAAGGTCGTAGAGCAATGTTATAAATGAGGGCCAATTAAAGTCCAAAATCTTTGTGGGGGTGTAATAATTTTGTGCATGGAGAATGTTTTTTCCTTGAAGCTATTGTAGGTCATAGCACACGTGCAGTGTATGCAATGCAGCAAGTTACATACACCAGAACAGTTTTATTGCATGTACGCCTCGTAATGTGCTATAAAAGGGGGAAATTATTAGCATACATTTAGAAAAATACCGCCGTGTGAGAAACATGTAGTCACGGACTACTGTAGTCTGATAGCCACTAATTCAGATAACAATGTGGCAAATTAGAAAAACAGCACGAAATCATAGATTGAAAATCTCTGGAAGAAAAAGCATGCAGAACTTGTTTGAGTATATCAGTGCTTACATTGCAAAATTAAACAAAATTAAGTGATTGCCACTTTCTTTCCCATTAAAGGCAAACCTCAGGCATCTTCAAACCCTAAGTTGATGTTTAAAACGACATACGGTATATACTGTACATGTATTATCGTTAATAATAGTTCACATAAAGTACCTGCATCACCTGCCAAAAATTAACTTTTAAAAGCAGAGTATGCTGTTCTTTTGCGAATTTTGCCTGGTAGATATTTTAGATATTTTCCCAGCTTGCGCTCCCTTGGTCCTCTTTCAACTGCCATTCCTTGCTTTTTCTTCTCATTCCCAATCCAATTCTTAATACAGGGAAAGATATTACAGTGTACATTATTATATACAGTGTACTGTCTATTTATATAGTACTGTACTTCCTTACCTAATACCTATGATTTACATTCATTCTACAGCATGTACCCTTGATGTTACCTGTAAACCAGTACCTCTATTTAGCCATTTTAAGAACGAATATGTCAGGGCACACTACACCAGTTGGTTTGAATGACTTGGAAAAAAAACAAAATGGCAAATCAAACATTCTGTTTGAACTCAATATAATTATATAGTATAAAATAAATAAAATTTGAGTAGTTTGCATTGTTATAATTGACATACACTTTCTATGTATATGGCACTATGTATATGAAAAACTTTGCCTTATTCACTGCTGATATAAAAATTTTAATAGCTGCTACAATCATAATATTTTATGTATATAATTATTGTTATGTACATGTAGTTATAATGTGTATATTAAATATACAATTTTTATTTATAAATTATTACACACCTTATTATAATTCTATAATAGTATATATATATATACTAGCAGGGCTTGAATGAAATTTGCGGTATCCCGATATCCACGGGATATACTTGTAGCGTAACGTCTTATAATATAGCGTAAGTACGTCTTATATAGAGCGTAACGTCTTGCAATGTAGTGTAACGTCCGTAGAATGTAGCGCAGTGTCTTATGTAGTAGACATGTAACGTAATTATCTATTAATTTATAATAAATAATATATAACCACTGTGAAGTATGCACCACATTCAGCCTTCGATTCAGCCTTCGATTCGGCCTTCGATTCGGCCTTCGATTCAGCCGTCGATTCAATTATCGCACATATTGCGAAGTTATCTCCATATTCATCAGGTGGTCGCTATTACAGAATATCATACAAAAACACAATTTTCTCAGGCGCTATTCTATACGATTTTTTTTAATTTACATATGTTGTACAGAATTTCATGCTCTTTAATATGGTGTAAGTGTCCAGAGTGGGATAGAACTATGAAACGATGCGAGAAGGCCTTAAACAAATTGCGGCGCGGCGTCATTAATACGACTGACGGGGATTGTGTTGCATATTCCAGATTACCTCAGAAAAAGTACAATTTTCTCAGGCGCTATTCTATACGATTTTTTTTAATTTACATATGTTGTACAGAATTTCATGCTCTTGAATATGGTGTAAGTTTCCAGAGTGGGATAGAACTTAAACAAATGAACGACGCGAGAAGGCCTTAAACAAATTGTGGCGCGGCGTCATTAATACGACTGACGGGGGTTGTGTTGCATATTCCAGATTACATGAGATATAAACACAATTTTCTCAGGCGCTATTCTATACGATTTTTTTAAATTTACATATGTTGTACAGAATTTCATACTCTTGAATATGGTATAAGTTTCCAGAGTGGGATAGGACTATGAACGACGCGAGAAGGCCTTAAACAAATCGCGGCGCGGCGTCATTAATACGACTGACGGGGATTGTGTTGCATATTCCAGATTACCTCAGAAAAAGTACAATTTTCTCAGGCGCTATTCTATACGATTTTTTTTAATTTAAATATGTTGTACAGAATTTCATGCTCTTTAATATGGTATAAGTGTCCAGAGTGGGATAGAACTATGAACGATGCGAGAAGGCCTTAAACAAATTGCTGCGCGGCGTCATTAATACGACTGACGGGGGTTGTGTTGCATATTCCAGATTTCATCAGATATAAACACAATTTTCTCAGGCGCTATTCTATACGATTTTTTTTAATTTACATATGTTGTACAGAATTTCATGCTCTTTAATATGGTATAAGTTTCCAGAGTGGGATAGAACTATGAACGACGCGAGAAGGCCTTAAACAAATTGCGGCGCGGCGTCATTAATACGACTGACGGGGGGGTTTGTATTGCATATTTCAGATTACCTCAGAAAAAGTTCAATTTTCTAAGGAGCTATTCTATAGGATTTTTTTTAAATTTACATATATTGTACAGAATTTCATGCTATTTAATTTCGTTTATTTGTCCAGAGGGGCATACACCTATAAACGCGAATGAGGCAAACCTTAATTAAACAAGTTGCAACACGGCTTCTTTAATACTATGCATGCAAGAATGGGTATTTGAGATTACCTCAGATCTCAGTAAGAACACAATTTTCACAATGGCTTTTCTATTGGTATTTCTTATGTTAATATATATAGTAAATATATATATATATATTTTCTTTTATTTAATATAAATTCTAATTACAACGTGCTTCTTGTATTACATGGTGTTTATCCCAGGATTTTAACCGAATCCGTCTTTTTAAATGCAGATCGCCGCAGCGTGTCAAACTCATACCCAGTGTCTTTGTACGAGGTTACCGAGTCGCTAGAGCACCGTGATAAGACCCTGGATACTAGGTTTCGCAGCGTGTTTGATACCATGCAGTTCGAACAAACAAGGAGTTAGTTATATGTTAGAAAATCAAATTGATTCATCCACTATATACGTACACTGATTAAGCAACTAAAGATGCTTACGTATTAAAAAGAGATACAATGTCGCTCATTGATATGCTTATGAAAGCACGCACACGATTGATGTGCTGTACCTCGCATAATATGTTGATACGCATTTGGAAAAACGGACTCGATATGAAGTCTATACGTAAATGTATAAACCAAAACCCCTTTCCATTGTCATTCAATTCTTACATTATTAATATATCATATAAATAAAGACGTTGGTTCAATTGTTAATATTTGATTACATTAATATTTTATGATTAATATTTTCGCTTTCTCAGCTTGAGTTTGGAATTGTTTTCTTTTAGTATCTGACGTTTCTGTTTACCTCGGCTATTAACAATGCGAAACAATCTGCATCGGAGTTTCGTCTGGTATGGGCGCGTCGTCGATGTACGTGATAATTGGAATATATCTCGTGGATAAATTTGGAAATCTTTTACATAAATCTCGACAAACATTTCACATTTGCAAAGACATTTCAACCTTTTTATTTCGGGAACATTTTTGTTTTGATTAAATGTGATTACTACAAGTGCATGGTCATCGGCCTTGTTATAATGATAATGGTGACGTGTCTTTTTTCACTAACCCTTTGTTCCTTTGTTGGTGATCAAGCCACGGTGAGCAAAGAGTCCACTTTTTTTTGCAATAGGTCGGTCGCTGACGCCACAGTGGAAAGTTGTGTATCCTGCCTTGGACGAGTTCTTCCGTCGTAATGATGTCTGACGACCTTACTGATTCTAGGTGTAGATAAGGTTTTGGTATATCTCATACTAATGATCTTTTCCAAACTTTTGCACCACGGTGTAGACTATTTATCTTCACTGTGAACGGTCATGCTTGCATGGTAACTTCTTCTTGTTGTGACTAGGAAACGGTGCACACTTCTTTGTTGATATCGGCAAACATGTCTTTTAACGTTTCGTTTGTTTATCCAATTTCCTGGGCCCATTTTCATCTCATTATACTAGTATGGAAAATTTACTTGGTAAGCGTACGTCATCCATTCTGACTAAATCACTCGACCATGCACTCCAGATTGCGTTTGTGGACGATGATTTATATACTGTAACACTTTGAATTAGACGAAAATTCAATATTTATAAAAGTTTTTCTTTTCAATTTGTCCTCAGAATGTGTCTCGTCAGCAACTTTGCTGAAAAGTTTTTAAGTTTCTACTGTATACATATAATCTCCACTCCATATATAATAGTCCACTAACTTGATGCTATGGTTCTTCCAAACCCGCTGTACTGTAAAGTCTCTGAGCCTGCCAAAAGACGAGCTTGCTTTGGAAATTTTGTTAGCAATTTCATGAAGAAGCTGTCTATCACCATACAAAATACTTCCAAGATAAAGAAAGGCTTTGGCGTTTATTTTTTATTTTCCATTAACATGCAAGATCTTAGATCATTACCTGCATGGGATGGTTGATACTGTGCATGAGTACTGTTTTTTTCTGTTCTAATCCTTTGACTGAAGACGCAAACTTAAGCACTTGCTTACAATGATTGTTGACTATCCTTACTGACTATCCTCACAATGATTGTTGTGTATACAATTTCCTTAAAATAGTGCACAAGGACGCTTGTTTGATTTTAAATTTTTTTTGAAAGTTGTCAGATATATAGGGGTCAGTTATAGAATAAAACGTCAGATATCGAAAGAAACAATTACATACTCAGTTGAATGAACGATATATTCATGCATATGTCATTCCGGGTCATATCATCATCGCCACTAAAGACTAAATTGGGTTTGACTATAAGATTATAAGATTGTATTCCTTCCTTCATTTCTTTAATATCTTCTTCCATGATAAATCTCTGAAAACAGTATTCTTGACTTCTGAAAAGTACAATACAATGTCACTGAATTTCGTCTTTCGATTCTCCCAGGCCAGTAAGTAAGGGCTTTGAATATATCTGGTGTAGTTCATAGCCGAGTCTAAAAACAAGTCCATCACAAATCATTCAATAATTACTATTCATTTAGTAGACACTTACTAGTATGCCATTGCAAATGATGCAATCTGATTACTAGTCTACTCGATATGTATTCATCGATAGATATATCTAGCGAAGAGGAAGAATCAGGACCTGCGCGATCGTGCAGTGAAACAACATGAAGGTGATGAGGAGTGAAATATTTGTTTTATGTTGGTTTTCACACAGAAACAATGGTTATGCTTCGTTTTTTGAAACAATCCGGAATAACTTACACAAATTAGTTTCTACTACCCTCCCGTCGACCATTCATTCATAGTTGACTTTTGTGCTCATAATCTAATTGTTAATTATAGTATTCATATTGTCGTCGTCGTCGGTTGCGGTGTTGTTGTCGTTGTCGTTGTCGTTGTCGTCGTCGGTTGCGGTGTCGTTGTCATTGTCGTTGTCGTTGTCGTTGTCGTTTTTCTTGTTGTTGCTGTTGTTGTCGTCGTTGTCGTTGTCGTTGTTGTTGTTGTTGTTGTTGTTGTTGTCGTCGTCGTCGTCGTCGTCGTTGTTGTTCTCCTTCTTCTCCTTCTTCTTCTCCTTCTTCTTCTCCTTCTTCTTCTCCTTCTTCTTCTCCTTCTTCTTCTCCTTCTTCTTCTTCTTCTCCTTCTCCTTCTCCTTCTCCTTCTCCTTCTCCTTCTCCTTCTCCTTCTCCTTCTTCTTCTTCTTCTTCTTCTTCTTCTTCTTCTTCTTCTTCTTCTTCTTCTTCTTGTCGTTGTTGTTGTCCTCGTTGTTGTTCTTGTCAATATGATGTCATTATATCTCTCAATAAAAATTTTATTAATAAGTTATTTAACTTTTTATAAATTAAAGATAACTGTACAAACCTGTCGATTATTTCTATGATTCAAGTTTTCCAATAAGCTTTTCTGTTGATGTACACGAATGGAATAGTAGTTATTTCCGACATCGTATATATACTAAAACCCGGCCGCTTCATCTGATCAGTGTATAAAATAGACGATGTGCTTCTCTTTTATACTGGCTAGTATATTTTGTTTCAGCGTCATTTTACTCGCACGTTCTTGTGAAATTCGTGAGGGGTTGTGGTACACAACAGTTAGATTCCGTGCACCTAATAAAGTAGATTAACATGCATGTGGTTAAGTATTATCAATGTCAGACCATTGCAAAGGAAAAGAAAAAATGCATTTGTGTCAGCATTCAATGATTTTTTTTATGTAGTTCACGTTAAGTTGTTAATAATTCTTGCATGTGTCACACTAAATTTAGTAATATATATATATTAGTTTTGATTGTATGCTAAATATTCTTATCCTGAGAGTGAGTATATGTTCCCAAATAACAAAGTGTTGTTTATGTCGAAGCTCTTCCAGGGTCGGAATAAGGAGCCTTATAGCCCTGAAGCAAGTCGTGAATGTGAGGCCCCAAATCCCTGGTCCCCAAAGCGATGCAGCAGGCCCTATTTTGTGAAAATCTAGACTGTTGTGTAAAGATAGATTTCTAATTTTCTAAATGATTTCTTGCTTTTCCTGAATATTATATTCTGTTGCATTTGTGGTCCTTATTTTATCTGGCCCTCAAGATCATGGGACGCGGGAGCATGTTAATCACTTGCTCCCAAGTAGCAAGAGTTATTTAAATTAAAAATGTAATTTTTTCTTTGTAATTATCGCCTGGCCCTGGGGCTTGCTCTTGTATTTAAAAGCGGTGTCTGCACAAGACAAAAGTTGACAGTATTTATAAATTGAATTAGTCAGGTTTGCTGTTACTCACCTGTTTTTCAAAGCCATGACAGATTGATTGTATAACGCTATTCCTCCAACTGAATAATTAATCTAGTACTTATTTTATTAAATTAGTTAATATTATACAATGTTAATAAAAAAAATTAAAATGTCATTTGGTTTTAACGTCAGACTTTCTGCTGCAACGGCGCTAATATTTTGAGATTACATAAATTCGTCAATAATTTTTCTTTGTCTGTTTGTTGAATTTTTCCTCTTCTGAATTTAATATGAAACTGCAATAACTGAAATAGTATCATTTTACCGCGTTTTCAGCAATATTAGAATTTTCATGATATTCAGTGAAATACGCTAGATTATTTTGTGGGATTTGATTTTTGGATGTGGTTTTTTTTAAAAAACAACTTAAATTTTAGTTTAATATTTTTATTTGAAAATATGTAATCTCAAACTTATTACAAACACTTTTTTTGGGTATAAAATGGTTGAAAGATATTTGTAATAATAGTACTCCAGGCAATCGCGCCAGGTCATACATTTTCAGCTGCAACGGCGCCACAAACCTTATAAAACCAGTTTTCCGCGTGCTTGTGTACTATATTCGAATAGTTTTCTAATTAGTTTTTCTTGAAGTTTCAACAAAAAGGTTATTCTTGTAACAAAAGCAGCTAACAGAAAACCGGCATATAACGAGTGCATATCCAGCGTCCTGTTGCGCATGTCATCTTCCTTTCAGGCTGCGTCGTGCCATTCCTGCTGCCAGTTGTGCAATCTGACAAAACTTTAATTCACTTTGCAAATCAAAGTTTTTACCTTATATACAACATTCTGCACTATAGTAGTCTATCATTTACCATGAAAATTTCTTATTCTATCTTCAAACGTCTCAATAATTTCCTCTTTATTCTTACCAATATCTGCAGATGTTACACACTCAACTTCACATTTTGATGATGTCACAATATCACCATCGTCATATGTGACCTGACAAGTATACTTTCCTGTTTTCTTGCGAGTTAATTGGAAGTTGTAAGTCTGCTGTGAAGATACAATCATATTGTTAAATATCCATCTATACGATTTTGGAGAAGATCCGTAAGATTGGCATCGCAATGCCACTGTTTCCCCTATTTTTTGCTTGTAGCGTGTAGGTATGGTACATTCTCGCACGCTTTCAGTCTCCATTTGCGAATACTCAGGAACAGCTATACATTTCTTGTTTCTTAATAGCTCTTCGGCAATCATTTTTCTTATTTCTTTCGAGCTGACTTACAATAAATCGATATTTAGTTCTCCGAGTTTTGAACTTATGTACATCAGTATGTACACACCACAACTTGAATAATCTTTCTGTGAGGGAAATGTTGTTTCCCATGATGTGTCAAATGCAGTCACCAATCTCTTTGACCCAAAATCTACCTCGCATGATCTAAATTCATAAAGCTGTTCAAAATAGAATTTGATTAGTTTAATCGCTGTTAGATTTTGTATACCTCCATGCATTGAATCATAATAATAAATTGTTTGTTTCCAAACATCAATATACACAATACTCCAATGCTCGCCGTTTCTAGAAATAATGGGAATCACAAGACAATCATACGACTCAAAATTTATGTCACGAAAAAATCTTGAAATTAGATTATGAAAAGACTTGCTGCGTTGTTGTGATACTAAATTGCGTAGATGTGGGAAAATAAAGGAATTAAATGGAAACATCTGCACACCCTTCTCTGACAATATTTTCGCTAATAATGTCAAGTATGCATCAACAACACTATCATTAAGCCATCCCGGATGCTCCAATTCGTAGCTTTTATTACTAACTGGATACTCGAGTGTTTTGAAGTCTCTACCATAAAGGTCATAACCGGATTCTTTAAACTCACAAAGTTTTGAATCTCTGCACGAAATATCCCATATATATTCTATTCGCTGTCTTTTTGGCAAGTTTTATTTTCTTCAGTTTTTTGTTTCTTTTCCTTTTTTTCAGTTCGTTTTTTCTTTGTTTTCTCCTCGACAGGTTCCTCTTTTAGATCTTCATGGTCTTCCGATATTTCGTAATTATCAGTTTTGTTGCCCTCTCTTTTATCTGCAATAACATCAGTGTCTGAGTTGTCTTTTTTGCTAAAAAAGGCCAAGTAAACTGTCTTCGAAGACTGCTTCTGCCATTTCGAGAAACATCTCTAATAATTGTATCGTCAATTTCTATAACTTTATTATTTTTAAATACTAATGCCGTGTAATGTCCATTATGAAGCTGTACTCCATGGTGTAATGAACAGGCACTCAGGCTGTATCGAATCGGTCTATTTCCTACTATTTCAATCTCAGATGCTAGTTTAACATTTGAGTGTTTCTTATTGCCATATCCAGCGACGTGTTCGAATCGCTTGAACGCTATTACCAACGTTTCAGGTAGAAAAACAAAACGTCCTTTCCTGTAATGTTTCGTTTGTTTTTTACATCTGAAACACATTATATCAATACTATCGTCGAGGCTGTCTTCTATACTTTTCTGTATATGCTTAATGTTGTTTGGTAAATGCAAAAACAGGTTTGAAAAGGTTTCCGGATTACCGTCTTCTGCCTTATTACATTCTGAACAAGTCTTTCTTTATTGAATTGCGCCTTGAAAATGACTTGCTACTGCGTTGTCGTATCTGCCACCACCGGAACATAAACATGTGAAACTTTCATGAATGTCATTTTGTGCCCCTGGAGTATAATGGAATTGGCGCTGAAAAATGTTATGCAATTTCGCAGGATAAAAAGGAATGTGTGGGTTTTCATCAAGTTTCCGTAGTGTTTTAATTAAAACAGAAACCACTGGAGAAAAACATGATCCTTTGTCTCAAAGCAGTAGTCGCTTGAGAGCCGGCAAGGAGTTAAAGCACTGTATCAATGAATTTAGCCAACAATCATTACCCTTGTTTTGTAACCCTCTGTAATTATAAATGTTTGCTGTGTCACTTTTGCTGTTTCCTTGCCGTACAGTTTTCGCTGCTGTGCCAGAGTGATCGATAGTTGAACGGCGTTTCGGACGAGTTTCTTTACTGATGGGTTCAAACCCAATATCGGTTTTGTTAACTGCCATTCTGGCGTACATGTTCTTCTTATATTCAGGTAAGTCTTTCCACAGGGTGGACGCTTCTTTACATACGGTTGACATGTTCCGATATCGACGATATAACTTTTTCCTATTTTTTTTGTAGGAAAGCAAAAAAAAAACCTGATGATCGAGGGGATAATTTCTTATTTGTACGTGTTCCCCTTTTTTTAACGTCTGGTGTCTTACTAAGTGGCTTTAGCATCTTTGGGATTAAAAATACAATGGATTTACATTAAGTCATAATAGAATAAGATCAATATTTGTAGTTAAAAAGACTAAGATTAAAAAGACTAAGCCGGTTTAAAAAGACAAAGTTGAATGTTATCAGATTTATATATATTTACTAGATCTTGCAATGAAAGATTGTTTGTGTCTCTCGGTTCTATAGAACTGTATAAGAATGATTTTGTCTATAAGTTCTATGGATTGGGAATAAGCAACACAATTCCCGTCAGTCATATTAATGACGCCGCGCCGCAATTTGTTTAAGGCCTTCTCGCGTCGTTCATAGTTCTATCCCACTCTGGAAACCTATACCATATTAAAGAGCATGAAATTCTGTACAACATATATAAATTTTAAAAAATCGTATAGAATAGCGCCTGATAAAATTGTACTTTTTCTGAAGTAATCTGGAATAAGCAACACAATTCCCGTCAGTCGTATTAATGACGCCGCGCCGCAATTTGTTTAAGGCCTTCTCGCGTCGTTCATAGTTCTATCCCACTCTGGAAACTTATACCATATTAAAGAGCATGAAATTCTGTACAACATATATAAATTAAAAAAAAATCGTATAGAATAGCGCCTGATAAAATTGTACTTTTTCTGAAGTAATCTGGAATAAGCAACACAACCCCCGTCAGTCGTATTAATGACGCCGCGCCGCAATTTGTTTAAGGCCTTCTCGCATCGTTCATAGTTCTATCCCACTCTGGACACTTACACCATATTAAAGAGCATGAAATTCTGTACAACATATGTAAATTTAAAAAAATCGTATACAACAGCGCCTGAGAAAATTGCGTTTATATCTGATGTAATCTGGAATAATGTATGCACCACAACCCCCGTCATTCGTATTGACGCCGCGCCGCAATTTGTTTAAGCCCTTCTCGCATCGTTCATAGTTCTATCCCACTCTGGACACTTACACCATATTAAAGAGCATGAAATTCTGTTACAACATATGTAAATTAAAAAAATCGTATAGAATAGCGCCTGAGAAAATTGTGTTTATATCTCATGTAATCTGGAATATGCAACACAACCCCCGTCAGTCGTATTAATGACGCCGCGCCGCAACTTGTTTTAAAACCTTCCTGCGTCGTTCATGGGTCTATCCCACTCTGGAAAACTTATACCAGATTAAAGAGCATGAAAGTCTGTACAACATATGTAAATTAAAAAAAATCCTATAGAATAGCGCCTGATAAATTATGAACCCCGTCGTACGAAATTTGTTAGTCTCGCGTCATAGTTCTATCCCACTCTGGAAACTTACACCATATTAAAGAGCATGAAATTCTGTACAACATATATAAATTTAAAAAAATCGTTTAGAATAGCGCCTGGATTAAAATTGTACTTTTTCTGAAGTAATCTGGAATAAGCAACACAATCCCCGTCAGTCGTATTAATGACGCCGCGCCGCAATTTGTTTAAGGCCTTCTCGCATCGTTCATAGTTCTATCCCACTCTGGACACTTATACCATATTAAAGAGCATGAAATTCTGTACAACATATGTAAATTAAAAAAGATCGTATACAACAGCGCCTGAGAAAATTGCGTTTATATCTGATGTAATCTGGAATAATGTATGCACCACAACCCCCGTCATTCGTATTGACGCCGCGCCGCAATTTGTTTAAGCCCTTCTCGCATCGTTCATAGTTCTATCCCACTCTGGACACTTACACCATATTAAAGAGCATGAAATTCTGTACAACATATGTAAATTAAAAAAAATCGTATAGAATAGCGCCTGAGAAAATTGTGTTTATATCTCATGTAATCTGGAATATGCAACACAACCCCCGTCAGTCGTATTAATGACGCCGCGCCGCAACTTGTTTAAAACCTTCCTGCGTCGTTCATGGGTCTATCCCACTCTGGAAACTTACACCAGATTAAAGAGCATGAAAGTCTGTACAACATATGTAAATTAAAAAAAATCCTATAGAATAGCGCCTGATAAAATTGCACTTTTTCTGAGGTAATCTGGAATATGCAACACAATCCCCGTCAGTCGTATTAATGACGCCGCGCCGAAATTTGTTTAAGGCCTTCTCGCGTCGTTCATAGTTCTATCCCACTCTGGAAACTTACACCATATTAAAGAGCATGAAATTCTGTACAACATATATAAATTTAAAAAAATCGTTTAGAATAGCGCCTGATAAAATTGTACTTTTTCTGAAGTAATCTGGAATAAGCAACACAATCCCCGTCAGTCGTATTAATGACGCCGCGCCGCAATTTGTTTAAGGCCTTCTCGCATCGTTCATAGTTCTATCCCACTCTGGACACTTATACCATATTAAAGAGCATGAAATTCTGTACAACATATGTAAATTAAAAAAGATCGTATACAACAGCGCCTGAGAAAATTGCGTTTATATCTGATGTAATCTGGAATAATGTATGCACCACAACCCCCGTCATTCGTATTGACGCCGCGCCGCAATTTGTTTAAGCCCTTCTCGCATCGTTCATAGTTCTATCCCACTCTGGACACTTACACCATATTAAAGAGCATGAAATTCTGTACAACATATGTAAATTAAAAAAAATCGTTATAGAATAGCGCCTGAGAAAATTGTGTTTATTTCTCATGTAATCTGGAATATGCAACACAACCCCCGTCAGTCGTATTAATGACGCCGCGCCGCAACTTGTTTAAAACCTTCCTGCGTCGTTCATGGGTCTATCCCACTCTGGAAACTTACACCAGATTAAAGAGCATGAAAGTCTGTACAACATATGTAAATTAAAAAAAATCCTATAGAATAGCGCCTGATAAAATTGCACTTTTTCTGAGGTAATCTGGAATATGCAACACAATCCCCGTCAGTCGTATTAATGACGCCGCGCCGAAATTTGTTTAAGGCCTTCTCGCGTCGTTCATAGTTCTATCCCACTCTGGAAACTTACACCATATTAAAGAGCATGAAATTCTGTACAACATATATAAATTTTAAAAAATCGTTTAGAATAGCGCCTGATAAAATTGTACTTTTTCTGAAGTAATCTGGAATAAGCAACACAATCCCCGTCAGTCGTATTAATGACGCCGCGCCGCAATTTGTTTAAGGCCTTCTCGCATCGTTCATAGTTCTATCCCACTCTGGACACTTATACCATATTAAAGAGCATGAAATTCTGTACAACATATGTAAATTAAAAAAGATCGTATACAACAGCGCCTGAGAAAATTGCGTTTATATCTGATGTATTCTGGAATAATGTATGCACCACAACCCCCGTCATTCGTATTGACGCCGCGCCGCAATTTGTTTAAGCCCTTCTCGCATCGTTCATAGTTCTATCCCACTCTGGACACTTACACCATATTAAAGAGCATGAAATTCTGTACAACATATGTAAATTAAAAAAAATCGTATAGAATAGCGCCTGAGAAAATTGTGTTTATATCTCATGTAATCTGGAATATGCACCACAACCCCCGTCATTCGTATTGACGCCGCGCCGCAATTTGTTTAAGCCCTTCTCGCATCGTTCATAGTTCTATCCCACTCTGGACACTTACACCATATTAAAGAGCATGAAATTCTGTACAACATATGTAAATTAAAAAAAATCGTATACAACAGCGCCTGAGAAAATTGCGTTTATATCTGATGTATTCTGGAATAATGTATGCACCACAACCCCCGTCATTCGTATTGACGCCGCGCCGCAATTTGTTTAAGCCCTTCTCGCATCGTTCATAGTTCTATCCCACTCTGGACACTTACACCATATTAAAGAGCATGAAATTCTGTACAACATATGTA
The DNA here is from genome assembly GCA_035771165.1 of Paragorgia papillata. Classification (NCBI taxonomy): domain Eukaryota; kingdom Metazoa; phylum Cnidaria; class Anthozoa; order Scleralcyonacea; family Coralliidae; genus Paragorgia; species Paragorgia papillata. Next base: position 49,920 of record JAWNZC010000124.1, read on the forward strand.
AATTAAAAAAAAATCGTATAGAATAGCGCCTGAGAAAATTGTGTTTATATCTCATGTAATCTGGAATATGCAACACAACCCCGTCAGTCGTATTAATGACGCCGCGCCGCAACTTGTTTAAAACCTTCCTGCGTCGTTCATGGGTCTATCCCACTCTGGAAACTTATACCAGATTAAAGAGCATGAAAGTCTCTACAACATATGTAAATTAAAAAAAATCGTATAGAATAGCGCCTGATAAAATTGTACTTTTTCTGAGGTAATCTGGAATATGCAACACAATCCCCGTCAGTCGTATTAATGACGCCGCGCCGAAATTTGTTTAAGGCCTTCTCGCGTCGTTCATAGTTCTATCCCACTCTGGAAACTTATACCATATTAAAGAGCATGAAATTCTGTACAACATATATAAATTTAAAAAAATCGTTTAGAATAGCGCCTGATAAAATTGTACTTTTTCTGAAGTAATCTGGAATAAGCAACACAATCCCCGTCAGTCGTATTAATGACGCCGCGCCGCAATTTGTTTAAGGCCTTCTCGCATCGTTCATAGTTCTATCCCACTCTGGACACTTATACCATATTAAAGAGCATGAAATTCTGTACAACATATGTAAATTAAAAAAAATCGTATACAACAGAGCCTGAGAAAATTGCGTTTATATCTGATGTATACTGGAATAATGTATGCACCACAACCCCCGTCATTCGTATTGACGCCGCGCCGCAATTTGTTTAAGCCCTTCTCGCATCGTTCATAGTTCTATCCCACTCTGGACACTTACACCATATTAAAGAGCATGAAATTCTGTACAACATGTGTAAATTAAAAAAAATCGTATAGAATAGCGCCTGAGAAAATTGTGTTTATATCTCATGTAATCTGGAATATGCACCACAACCCCCGTCATTCGTATTGACGCCGCGCCGCAATTTGTTTAAGCCCTTCTCGCATCGTTCATAGTTCTATCCCACTCCGGACACTTACACCATATTAAAGAGCATGAAATTCTGTACAACATATGTAAATTGAAAAAAATCGTATACAACAGCGCCTGAGAAAATTGCGTTTATATCTGATGTATTCTGGAATAATGTATGCACCACAACCCCCGTCATTCGTATTGACGCCGCGCCGCAATTTGTTTAAGCCCTTCTCGCATCGTTCATAGTTCTATCCCACTCTGGACACTTATACCATATTAAAGAGCATGAAATTCTGTACAACATATGTAAATTAAAAAAAATCGTATACAACAGCGCCTGAGAAAATTGCGTTTATATCTGATGTATTCTGGAATAATGTATGCACCACAACCCCCGTCATTCGTATTGACGCCGCGCCGCAATTTGTTTAAGCCCTTCTCGCATCGTTCATAGTTCTATCCCACTCTGGACACTTACACCATATTAAAGAGCATGAAATTCTGTACAACATATGTAAATTAAAAAAAATCGTATACAACAGCGCCTGAGAAAATTGCGTTTATATCTGATGTATTCTGGAATAATGTATGCAACCACAACCCCCGTCATTCGTATTGACGCCGCGCCGCAATTTGTTTAAGCCCTTCTCGCATCGTTCATAGTTCTATCCCACTCTGGACACTTATACCATATTAAAGAGCATGAAATTCTGTACAACATATGTAAATTAAAAAAAATCGTATACAACAGCGCCTGAGAAAATTGCGTTTATATCTGATGTATTCTGGAATAATGTATGCACCACAACCCCCGTCATTCGTATTGACGCCGCGCCGCAATTTGTTTAAGCCCTTCTCGCATCGTTCATAGTTCTATCCCACTCTGGACACTTACACCATATTAAAGAGCATGAAATTCTGTACAACATATGTAAATTGAAAAAAATCGTATACAACAGCGCCTGAGAAAATTGCGTTTATATCTGATGTATTCTGGAATAATGTATGCACCACAACCCCCGTCATTCGTATTGACGCCGCGCCACAATTTGTTTAAGCCCTTCTCGCATCGTTCATAGTTCTATCCCACTCTGGACACTTACACCATATTAAAGAGCATGAAATTCTGTACAACATATGTAAATTAAAAAAAATCGTATAGAATAGCGCCTGAGAAAATTGTGTTTATATCTCATGTAATCTGGAATATGCAACACAACCCCCGTCAGTCGTATTAATGACGCCGCGCCGCAACTTGTTTAAAACCTTCCTGCGTCGTTCATGGGTCTATCCCACTCTGGAAACTTATACCAGATTAAAGAGCATGAAAGTCTGTACAACATATGTAAATTAAAAAAAATCGTATAGAATAGCGCCTGATAAAATTGTACTTTTTCTGAGGTAATCTGGAATATGCAACACAATCCCCGTCAGTCGTATTAATGACGCCGCGCCGAAATTTGTTTAAGGCCTTCTCGCGTCGTTCATAGTTCTATCCCACTCTGGAAACTTATACCATATTAAAGAGCATGAAATTCTGTACAACATATATAAATTTAAAAAAATCGTATAGAATAGCGGCTGATAAAATTGTACTTTTTCTGAAGTAATCTGGAATAAGCAACACAATCCCCGTCAGTCGTATTAATGACGCCGCGCCGCAATTTGTTTAAGGCCTTCTCGCATCGTTCATAGTTCTATCCCACTCTGGACACTTATACCATATTAAAGAGCATGAAATTCTGTACAACATATGTAAATTAAAAAAGATCGTATACAACAGCGCCTGAGAAAATTGCGTTTATATCTGATGTATTCTGGAATAATGTATGCACCACAACCCCCGTCATTCGTATTGACGCCGCGCCGCAATTTGTTTAAGCCCTTCTCGCATCGTTCATAGTTCTATCCCACTCTGGACACTTACACCATATTAAAGAGCATGAAATTCTGTACAACATATGTAAATTAAAAAAAATCGTATAGAATAGCGCCTGAGAAAATTGTGTTTATATCTCATGTAATCTGGAATATGCACCACAACCCCCGTCATTCGTATTGACGCCGCGCCGCAATTTGTTTAAGCCCTTCTCGCATCGTTCATAGTTCTATCCCACTCTGGACACTTACACCATATTAAAGAGCATGAAATTCTGTACAACATATGTAAATTAAAAAAAATCGTATACAACAGCGCCTGAGAAAATTGCGTTTATATCTGATGTATTCTGGAATAATGTATGCACCACAACCCCCGTCATTCGTATTGACGCCGCGCCGCAATTTGTTTAAGCCCTTCTCGCATCGTTCATAGTTCTATCCCACTCTGGACACTTACACCATATTAAAGAGCATGAAATTCTGTACAACATATGTAAATTAAAAAAAATCGTATAGAATAGCGCCTGAGAAAATTGTGTTTATATCTCATGTAATCTGGAATATGCAACACAACCCCCGTCAGTCGTATTAATGACGCCGCGCCGCAACTTGTTTAAAACCTTCCTGCGTCGTTCATGGGTCTATCCCACTCTGGAAACTTATACCAGATTAAAGAGCATGAAAGTCTCTACAACATATGTAAATTAAAAAAAATCGTATAGAATAGCGCCTGATAAAATTGTACTTTTTCTGAGGTAATCTGGAATATGCAACACAATCCCCGTCAGTCGTATTAATGACGCCGCGCCGAAATTTGTTTAAGGCCTTCTCGCGTCGTTCATAGTTCTATCCCACTCTGGAAACTTATACCATATTAAAGAGCATGAAATTCTGTACAACATATATAAATTTAAAAAAATCGTTTAGAATAGCGCCTGATAAAATTGTACTTTTTCTGAAGTAATCTGGAATAAGCAACACAATCCCCGTCAGTCGTATTAATGACGCCGCGCCGCAATTTGTTTAAGGCCTTCTCGCATCGTTCATAGTTCTATCCCACTCTGGACACTTATACCATATTAAAGAGCATGAAATTCTGTACAACATATGTAAATTAAAAAAAATCGTATACAACAGAGCCTGAGAAAATTGCGTTTATATCTGATGTATACTGGAATAATGTATGCACCACAACCCCCGTCATTCGTATTGACGCCGCGCCGCAATTTGTTTAAGCCCTTCTCGCATCGTTCATAGTTCTATCCCACTCTGGACACTTACACCATATTAAAGAGCATGAAATTCTGTACAACATGTGTAAATTAAAAAAAATCGTATAGAATAGCGCCTGAGAAAATTGTGTTTATATCTCATGTAATCTGGAATATGCACCACAACCCCCGTCATTCGTATTGACGCCGCGCCGCAATTTGTTTAAGCCCTTCTCGCATCGTTCATAGTTCTATCCCACTCCGGACACTTACACCATATTAAAGAGCATGAAATTCTGTACAACATATGTAAATTGAAAAAAATCGTATACAACAGCGCCTGAGAAAATTGCGTTTATATCTGATGTATTCTGGAATAATGTATGCACCACAACCCCCGTCATTCGTATTGACGCCGCGCCGCAATTTGTTTAAGCCCTTCTCGCATCGTTCATAGTTCTATCCCACTCTGGACACTTATACCATATTAAAGAGCATGAAATTCTGTACAACATATGTAAATTAAAAAAAATCGTATACAACAGCGCCTGAGAAAATTGCGTTTATATCTGATGTATTCTGGAATAATGTATGCACCACAACCCCCGTCATTCGTATTGACGCCGCGCCGCAATTTGTTTAAGCCCTTCTCGCATCGTTCATAGTTCTATCCCACTCTGGACACTTACACCATATTAAAGAGCATGAAATTCTGTACAACATATGTAAATTAAAAAAAATCGTATACAACAGCGCCTGAGAAAATTGCGTTTATATCTGATGTATTCTGGAATAATGTATGCACCACAACCCCCGTCATTCGTATTGACGCCGCGCCGCAATTTGTTTAAGCCCTTCTCGCATCGTTCATAGTTCTATCCCACTCTGGACACTTATACCATATTAAAGAGCATGAAATTCTGTACAACATATGTAAATTAAAAAAAATCGTATACAACAGCGCCTGAGAAAATTGCGTTTATATCTGATGTATTCTGGAATAATGTATGCACCACAACCCCCGTCATTCGTATTGACGCCGCGCCGCAATTTGTTTAAGCCCTTCTCGCATCGTTCATAGTTCTATCCCACTCTGGACACTTACACCATATTAAAGAGCATGAAATTCTGTACAACATATGTAAATTGAAAAAAATCGTATACAACAGCGCCTGAGAAAATTGCGTTTATATCTGATGTATTCTGGAATAATGTATGCACCACAACCCCCGTCATTCGTATTGACGCCGCGCCACAATTTGTTTAAGCCCTTCTCGCATCGTTCATAGTTCTATCCCACTCTGGACACTTACACCATATTAAAGAGCATGAAATTCTGTACAACATATGTAAATTAAAAAAAATCGTATAGAATAGCGCCTGAGAAAATTGTGTTTATATCTCATGTAATCTGGAATATGCAACACAACCCCGTCAGTCGTATTAATGACGCCGCGCCGCAACTTGTTTAAAACCTTCCTGCGTCGTTCATGGGTCTATCCCACTCTGGAAACTTATACCAGATTAAAGAGCATGAAAGTCTGTACAACATATGTAAATTAAAAAAAATCGTATAGAATAGCGCCTGATAAAATTGTACTTTTTCTGAGGTAATCTGGAATATGCAACACAATCCCCGTCAGTCGTATTAATGACGCCGCGCCGAAATTTGTTTAAGGCCTTCTCGCGTCGTTCATAGTTCTATCCCACTCTGGAAACTTATACCATATTAAAGAGCATGAAATTCTGTACAACATATATAAATTTAAAAAAATCGTATAGAATAGCGGCTGATAAAATTGTACTTTTTCTGAAGTAATCTGGAATAAGCAACACAATCCCCGTCAGTCGTATTAATGACGCCGCGCCGCAATTTGTTTAAGGCCTTCTCGCATCGTTCATAGTTCTATCCCACTCTGGAAACTTTTACCATATTAAAGAGCATGAAATTCTGTACAACATATATAAATTGAAAAAAAATCGTATAGAATAGCGCCTGAGAAAATTGTGTTTATATCTGATGAAATCTGGAATATGCAACACAACCCCCGTCAGTCGTATTAATGACGCCGCGCCGCAATTTGTTTAAGGCCTTCTCGCGTCGTTCATAGTTCTATCCCACTCTGGAAACTTATACCATATTAAAGAGCATGAAATTCTGTACAACATATATAAATTTTAAAAAAACGTATACAATAGCGCCTGATAAAATTGTACTTTTTCTGAAGTAATCTGGAATAAGCAACAGAATCCCCGTCAGATTAATGACGCCGCGCCGCAATTTGTTTAAGGCCTTCTCGCATCGTTCATAGTTCTATCCCACTCTGGACGCTTATACCATATTAAAGAGCATGAAATTCTGTACAACATATGTAAATTTAAAAAAATCGTATAGAATCGCGCCTGAGAAAATTGTCTTTATATATGATGTAATCTGGAATAATGTATGCACCACAACCCCCGTCATTCGTATTGACGCCGCGCCGCAATTTGTTTAAGGCCTTCTCGCGTCGTTCATAGTTCTATCCCACTCTGGAAACTTACACCATATTAAAGAGCAAGAAATTCTGTACAAGATATGTTAATTTGAAGAAATCCTATAGAATAGAGAAAATTGTGTTTTTGTATGATATTCTGTAATAGCGACCACCTGATGAATATGGAGATAACTTCGCAATATATGCGATAATTGAATCGACGGCTGAATCGAAGGCCGAATCGAAGGCTGAATCGAAGGCTGAATCGAAGGCTGAATGTGGTGCATACTTCACAGTGGTATATGATAATACGGTAGTACATAATATATATACAGTACATGTTTATATATATATATATATATATATATATTGAAACAAACAAAGTGTTGTTCGCGAAATGTCGAAAAGTGATCAATACCGTAAAGATAGAGCGAATATACTATAAGTGGGCTTACCTCAAAATGTTGAGGTGTAGGCGAGAACAAAGGTAGGAATGTAGGTAGCGCACCATCGACACACACACCCAGAAGCGTGCCATCAACCCACACATCCATTAGCAATGACGTAAGCAACTCAACCTATTTAAGACAGCGCCGAATCGAAAATCTTCAGCCGCCTGAAGATCGCCCAGCGTGAAACTGACAGTAGCGACCATACGTTCTTTATCTTAAACTTGTTTTTGTGCCGACATGTTGAAAGGATTTCAGATTTTTTTAGGTTTCCAAATCAAATTTTTTTGATCCTTTCAACATGTCGGCAAAATTCTTTCTATTTTTAAATCCAAAATCAAAACACATCTATTTAAGTCTGTCTTTAATTAGTTTTGAGCTTTTGTAAAGCGCCTAGAGCAGACCTGGATAGGCGTTATATAAATAAATATTATTATTAATATTATTATTATATATATATATATATATATATATTAATCTACTGTACAATATGGTTTAAAACAAACAAATATAGTCAATCCACTTCTCACATTGTCTGTTGCACTTAATTTTGGGTGGCAGCATATAAAAGTATGGTTAAAAACAGTATTCAACAAGTTGTAAAGACACATATGTATAGTATATTACCTAGCTAGCTTCAACATTTATTTTTTTTAATTTTAAATTTAATGTTTTAGTAATATAGATTTCTTTTATTTTTGACCATGTTTTTACTATACACTGTATATACATGTGGCCTGGCAATGAGTAAGCAGTAAATAATAAAGCTTATTAAATAAGTAGTAACAAAAATGAATTGTAACAAAAATAATCAATATTTAGTATAACAAAATAAATTATACTGTCATATTCATATTCATATTCATATGCATTACCAGTATTAAAATGAGAGAATTTCTTAAATTTCTAGTATAATTGACTACTTCACAATTCCGAATGGAACTACAGTCTGTGTAGCTTAAGTGCACAGTGGTTAGCAAATGAAACCTTTCACCCTTTCACCTAGACATGTGACCAGGTTCAATTCCTGCTCAGTATTTAATTAAAATTTCATCTTAGCCACATGTGGAGAGAATATTGCTTCCAGTTTGACTCTACCATAACAAACCAGTGTTCTCCCAATACAAAAATTAATTCCAAACAATTTAGTCAAATTTACGGAGCCCCAGACGGCTTATGCTGCAGCAAATTTTACTGTCAGTTAAATTGATAGTTAAATTGACAGTTAAGTTGACAATTGCCAGTTAAGTTGCCAGTTAAGTTGACAATTGTCAGTTAAGTTGACAATTGCCAGTTAAGTTGACAATTGTCAGTTAAGTTGACAATTGCCAGTTAAGTTGACATTCAAGCGAGTGGTGTAATATTTAAAATATCAACCCATTCAAACGGCTCGAACTGCTGAACATGCGTTTCCTTATTGCTCTCTGGCTGTTTGTTCTCTGGTATCCTTTGCCTTTGGAGGCCGTTTTACCATCCTATTTGCCGGCTTTGCAGGATAATAGCAACACTCTACGCGACGATTTGATTGAAAATTACTTTAAACTTGGCTGTAGTAGATGTGAAATTCTTGCCTGTTTGTTAGCCACCCATGGCATTAATCTCAGTCTTAGTCGGTTGAAGCGTATACTCGCAAGGAGATGGTTGGTGCGTAGGGGTACACCAGGTCCTTTAATGGATGTTATTTGTGCAATAGAACAAGAATTAGAAGGTAATGGAAGGGGAATTGGATACAGATCAATGTGGCAAAGATTACGTGAAGATCACGAACTCGTTGTCCCCCGAGACTGTCGCCTGGCCCTCAAAGTAATTGATCCTGCTGGTGTGGAATCGCGGCTGAAACATCGACTGAAAAGAAGGCAGTATAGTGTACCGGGACCGAATTTTATCTGGCACATAGACGGCTACGATAAACTTAAGCCATTCGGATTTTCCATCCACGGCTGCATTGATGGCTATATCAGGCGTATAATGTGGCTAGAAATAGGGGTTACGAACAAAAACCCTCGTGTCATTGTCAAATATTTCATCAATTGTATACACCAAATTGAAGGAGTTCCTTGGGTTGTCCGTGCAGACTGTGGGACAGAAAATGTTCGCGTTACTGCAGCACAACGATTTTTACGACGCGATTGCGCAGATGGACTGTCTGGACCAAAGTCTTTTATGTATGGAAAATCTACCTCTAATCAACGAATTGAGGCATGGTGGGGCCAATTGCGAAAGAGCTGTGCACAGTGGTGGATGGATCATTTCAAAAGTTTGAGAATCACTGGCTTGTATTGTGATGCCAATATAATACATCAAGAGTGTCTGAAGTTCTGTTACATGCCAATTATCCAGCAGGAGCTAAATCGAGCAGCGAGACTATGGAACACACACCGCATACGTCCGTCAAAAAATCAGTTAGTGCCTGCTGGACGACCTGATGTTTTGTTTTTATCACCGGAATTGCAAGGACATAGAAACCTAAAAGTTAATGTTAATCTGGATGAGCTAGATCTTGCCGAGGAACTTTGCTGCAGTGAATCGGCTGAGGGCGACTGTTCACAAGAATTTTTGCAGCTAGCAGATATTACCATGACGGAGCAAGGAATAGAAACGCCTGTTTCTTCCGAAGATGCAAAAAATGTTTACTTGTTATTGGTAAATGAAATTGAAAGGTTACTGTAAATAATATATGTACAGTATAGCTATAAGTTTCACTTTCAAACCGTTATCGTAACTTTACCTTCAACATGACACACTTGAATTATGACCTTGTCCTCCTCCTCAGTCGGCTCTCGTGGGACTCGAAAGCTTCTGGTGACCCTTAGCATTTCTTGTCGTTCAGCAAGTTTAATTTCTGCTTCCAGTACGGCTTGTTTTGGTTTTTTCCTTTGCTTTGTCTGCAGCCAATGATTCTTTATACTGCTCATCCTGTTCCCATATGAGGGATCGTCGTTCCTTTAAACAGGGGTGAAAAAAATAGCGGACCATGGGACCTTTGGCCCCAGAATTTTTTTTAGGGTCAGCAGAAAGAAAAAAGGAAAAGAAATCATGCAAACGGTCTATTACTCATTGGTCATGCACCCTTCTATATACTGTAGTAACTGTACAGTACTAGGTTTAAATGGAGAATTGATGTGCACAGGTTTCCATATTTTCTTGAAAATGTTGTCCAAATTACTCAGTACTGTTACCATAATATATAAATTGCTTGCTGTGGAGTATTTATAGGTGATACTCGTCCAGTACTCTACTGTAACTTGAGAAACAGAAAACAGTAGCTCAATTTTATTACATTAAACAACTTTTTAATTTTCCCATATGTATCAAGTTTCTAATATCCAAAGCATTTGTTTTCTATTTCTTTTATAAAATTAGGACAAAAAGATGTATTTGACATGATGTATTTGCATACAATGTAGCCCAATGCAAACACAGTGTTGAGGCAATCACAGCATGTGTACTGTAAGAAACAACTTATGCACAGTGTACAGTATTTAATACATATAATTTTCATAAAGACAAATAAATTCATACAAATTTTTAATTTAAATTTTTATAGATTATGGATGCACCAGCTACTATGATTTCTGAGGTGGCAATAGAGCCCTCCTTCATTAACCTTTTACAGGAATGTGGTGATACCCGCACTTTAACTGTAAGTGTTACTTAATACTGGTATACAGTAGTAGAAACAATTAAATAAAAACAGATTAACACTTTATAGTCCATTGGCCACTTTAATAATTTTATTCTGGCTAATGCCAGACGATTTTATTCAGCACATGGGAAGGTTTTGGGCTATAAAGGGTTAAATAATGTTTTGAATTAATTAAATGTTTTTAATGACTTTGATTATGATTTTTAGCTGTGGTACAACTCAAAAACTTTAATACATATTGAAAAATTATGTTCTACAGTACATGGTTGGTGTTTAAACTAGGGCTTTCAATCTAAGATACAGGAGACCTACAGTGGTTAAAAAAAATTGTAGCTTTTTTACTATTTTACACTGGCTGACTATAAACTACAATCCTTTTCAGAAGGCCATCAAGGCCTTTGGGTTTAACCTTTTGTTTACGTGTACCATGAGTCTAGAATGAAATTTGTGGGTGCTAGCCAGAATAAAAGTAAAAACAGACAGAAGGAATACTATCTGCTGTAACTTGTCAGTTTTAATTGACATAATAATTTATGCCTAACCTATATTGTTCATGTAGTTGTCATTTTGTATGTATGATATGCAAAACGTTTTTGGTCCTCCCTCCCACCTTTCTTTGTATGCAAAGAAGCAATACAAATTACATTGTATGTCAAAATTACAATGGACAATCCCGACATACTGTATGTTTTTTAAACCCCAACGACCCTCTCCCTTTCCCCACCTTTTCCCATCCTTTTCCCCCTGACTCCCTTCCCTCCTTCCTTTCCCGGCCTCCCATTTGCTGTGCACTACTACATGTACGAATTGAATGGCTTCCAACAGGAGTCACTCTGCTGAATAAAATCACTTAGTGTTACCTGGAAAGGGGAAATCTAATGGGTGAAGTGTTAAAACTTGTCTCAATTAACTTTGAAAATTAAAGTGGGTATTACACTTTTATTATTATAGACCCAAAATAAGCTTGATGTTATGCAGACACTCATATTGCACAACACAATTATAAAACACAAAGCAGCAATGGACCAACTTCGAAAAGGGCTGTCAACCCTTGGATTACTTCATGAAATGGAAAGAGACCCAAAACAAATTTGAGAAGTTGTTTGTGCATGAAGAAGAAAGCATTTCTTCCACATAAGTGAAGGGCCTACTAAAGATAGAAGAGGCATCCAAGGATAAAATCCAGGTGCAAATGTTTTATAACTTCATTGAAAATGCTGATCAGAAAGAGCTGGCTACCTTCTTGGCATTTCTAACTGGTAGTTCAACCAGTACTGGGTCATTCTTGAATGGTTGTATTAAAGTATCCATTGAGAACATTCAAGGATTTTTTGCCTCCACATATATGTTAGAATTAAATCTTCCTTCCCATATTGAAAGTTATTCTCACTTTGAAAACAGTATTAGGGCAGTTATACAAGGAACCAAATTTACAACAATTTAGCTTGTTGTTGATATCACAGTTCTCTATGACAATCAAGTAATCAACTACAGTACATACTGTATGTTACATGTAGATTTGCTGTTACAGTTGTTTTATTTTTAGAACATTAATTTTACTGCTACAAAGTAAGAGGCCTTACATTTCCTATCAAAGGTTGGCATCTTTAAGTTCAAGATTAGAATTTAGTATTTGATGTGTAACAAACTAAGTTTTTTAGGTAACAATAACTCTTTGTTCAGTATTAAAGTTTAAAAATTTTCATATTTAGTTCCTTTTACAGTATTTGAAGCATGGCAATTAGATGCTTGCAAGTTTTTATGACAAGTATACTAGTTTCTTGTTGATAGTCATTGTGATTGGTGTGCTGCAGCCATACTGAGCGAGTGTTTGTAGTTTTACCTAGTGTATAGCCTCCTTGCTTTAGCAACTAACCATTGGGATTTTCATTTGGGGTACTACTCCCCCAATATGGAATACAATCATATTTATGTATATATATATTTATGTATATATATATTTATGTTTATGTATATATGTATATATATATGTTTATGTATATATGTATATGTATATGTATATGTATATGTATATATATATATATATATATATATATATATATATATATATATATATATATATATATATATATATATATATATACAAAGTATAAAGTATAGTTTTACCTTAAAGTCTTCGCTACCAGAGGTTTCACCCTAAACGGGATCATCAGGCGACTGGAAAATATCGGTTAGTGGGCTGCTTAAATGCTGGGGCGTGGGTGTGGGCGTCGAAACGTCCGGCGCATTCATTTGGAGCGTGGGTGTGGGCGTCGAAACGTTGCGCGCATTCCTTTGATTGTTTAGGTTGTTGATCCGAAATCTATTTTTGTGCCGACACGTCGAAACTATTTCTGATCTTTTGTTTAGTAAGAGTTGTTTGTCTGCCTTCATGATGAAAAGTTTTTCGTCCAAACATAAATTGCATCTTTTTGATCCTCCCGTGTAAGAAATTGAGTGTTTTAGTATAGACCAGGTTATGTCGAAACTTTGGTTTTTTTCTTTTAGATTCCAAATGTATTTCGAAAGTTCCGTCTCATTTGAATACTTTTTATTCTGGAAAGATTTAGTATGGTTACGATATCGCTCTTTAAATGTACTTGCTGTCATGCCAATGTATTGCTTGGTGATGTTCGTGTTGCTTATGGAAATAGATGCCTTGTATACTATGTTGTTTGTCATGCATTGCCCACGTAGGGGGCAATTGTCCTTAATCCTGCAATTGCAACTGCTTGTAACTATACTTCGTGGCTTGCTTTTCCTGATTGTGCGTGAATTATGTTTCGTGATAATAGACTTGACGTTGTTCATGCAACTATAGCTAATCTTGACTGTGTTTCTGTTAAAAAGTTTGTGAAGCTTGTGTCCTGGTGGAAAGTGCTTGTCAATAAGGCTAAGAAAGTTGCGTCCTATGTTTGTTTTGACATTTCTGTTAAATGGAGGGTTAAACCAGATGATATTGCGGTGTCTATTTCTGCGTGTTTGCTGTGGTGCTTCTTGTGTGTAGTTTAGCTCATTGTTGAAATTGCTGCGCCTTAATGCATCTTGGTAAATTGGTGCGGTTTCGTGGAATGTCCGCTCGTCAGACGAGAGGAGGGAAATGCGCTTGTTGATTGATGTAGGTAGCTGTCTTAAAATGCTTGGTGGGTGGTTTGATTGCTTGTTTATGTATAATGGATCGTCATTGGGCTTTCGAAAAGGTTTGTATTTTCCATTGCTTAGGTCGAAAGTAACGTCTAAAAAGTTTACTGAAATTAAATTTGCTTCTGCCGTGATTTTTAAGCCAAACTGTTCGAAACTTTTGTGAAGATCTTTTCTTGTTTTGTCTGCCAATCGAGCGGTCTTATTTTTTAGTACTGCCAATCCGTCGTCTCTATATAGGCCAATATTTTGGTTGCCAAACTTTTTCCCTAGGTCGTTTAGAATGAAAAGGCCTACTAGTTCGCATACTTCAGCGCCGTCATAGCTACCCATGGTAACATCAAATAAACTGTTGCTGTCTTTTTTTATCCACGGTTTTTCGTTGTTGAAAAGGAGCGATTTTCTAGCGTGTTTTATTATTGAAATGTCACTTTCGGTAATAATAGCCAAATTTCTGGCCCAAGATAATGCTTGGTCCAGAAGGTCTTCAGAAATTGAAGGGTAGAAATTAACAATGTCAAACGAAATGAAGGTATGTCTGTTTTTCTCTTCAATGTTGCCAAACCATTCGATTACTTCTTGTGTGCTTCTCCATTGATTTACGTTCAAAATGTTCCTTAACTTAGAGTTGATTTTATCAAGAATTACTTTGCTGAGGTTTCCGGACTCACTTTTAGCAGGATTAATTAATCGGCATGTTGGGTTGTTTTCGAAATTATCCTTATGATCTTTGAGTGAAATAAATGTTTCGCGTTTTTTCATGTGTTCAATACGGTCGCCAATTCCCAAGTTATTCGAAATGTGTTTCAGTTCATTGTCTATCTGTTCTATGGTGCCCTCTGATCCATGTTTATATGTTTTTGTTATATTGTCATGCAAAAGATTGTTGTATGTGTCGAGCGAGGTTTCATAAATGTTTCTAGTTTTGTCGGCGAAAACAAAAATATTAGGTGACGAATTAATTTTCTTCAAATCGTTTGCCAAAGATTCCTGAAATGGGTTGCTCGTATGCCTAAATTTGGTGTTTTCAATGAGTTTTATTAAGTCGTCTTCGAAAGGTTTGAAATCCAAAACAGTGGGAGGTGTTTTGTTAGAAGGCAGTCCGAAATGGTTATTTTTTGACGGATTTCTATCACCATTAAGAAAAAAGTGAGCTTTCCATCTCATACGTTTTATTACGCTTTCAATTTTTTCGATCAAATCTTTCAAATAAGCATCTTGTGGGGGTATTGGAATGTTTTTCAGTGAATGGTCAAACCGAAATTTTCGCATTTTTAAGGTATAATACTATAAAACTACAAAACTACGTAAACAAGAGTGCACAACCGGTATACGGGTGCGAATATATAAGTGAGTTATGGTTCACGAAATGTTAGAGAGTGCTCAATACCATATAGATAGAGCAAAATACAAAGTATAAAGTATAGTTTTACCTTAAGGACAATTGCCCCCTTAAGGACAATTGCCCCCTACGTGGGCAATGCATGACAAACAACATAGTATACAAGGCATCTATTTCCATAAGCAACACGAACATCACCAAGCAATACATTGGCATGACAGCAAGTACATTTAAAGAGCGATATCGTAACCATACTAAATCTTTCCAGAATAAAAAGTATTCAAATGAGACGGAACTTTCGAAATACATTTGGAATCTAAAAGAAAAAAACCAAAGTTTCGACATAACCTGGTCTATACTAAAACACTCAATTTCTTACACGGGAGGATCAAAAAGATACAATTTATGTTTATGTTTGGACGAAAAACTTTTCATCATGAAGGCAGACAAACAACTCTTACTAAACAAAAGATCAGAAATAGTTTCGACGTGTCGGCACAAAAATAGATTTCGGATCAACAACCTAAACAATCAAAGGAATGCGCGCAACGTTTCGACGCCCACACCCACGCTCCAAATGAATGCGCCGGACGTTTCGACGCCCACACCCACGCCCCAACTAACGCATTTAAGCAGCCCACTAACCGATATTTTCCAGTCGCCTGATGATCCCGTTTAGGGTGAAACCTCTGGTAGCGAAGACTTTAAGGTAAAACTATACTTTATACTTTGTATTTTGCTCTATCTATATGGTATTGAGCACTCTCTAACATTTCGTGAACCATAACTCACTTATATATATATATATATATATATATATATATATATATATATATATATATATGTATATATATATATATGTATATATATATATATGTATATATATATATGTATATATATATATGTATATATATATATGTATATATATATATATATGTATGTATATATATATATGTATATATATATGTATATATATATATATATATATATATATATGTATAAATTTCATGAAGCAGTCCAGCGCAGGAATCTTACTCTTAACGAAAGCAAATCTGTGGAATCCAAGGCATCTATCAACATACTTGGATACGGTGTTGGTAATGGTGTAATTACTCCTGACCAGGAAAGACTCCGTCCCCTCCAAGAATTCCCTCCTCCAGAAAATGCCCGCTCCCTCCGTAGGGTGGTCGGCATGTTTGGTTACTACGCAAAGTGGATACCAAACTTCTCTGACAAGATAAAGCCTTTGACGCAGACTACAACCTTCCCATTGGATGCAACTGCCCTAGCTGCATTCAACATGCTCAAGAAGGAACTCGAGAAAGTAACTCTTCACTCCATAGATGAAAGTCTCCCCTTTGTGGTCGAATGTGATGCCTCAGAAGTTGCTCTCTCTGCTACATTAAACCAGGGTGGTCGACCTGTTGCTTTCATGTCCAGAACGCTCCAAAGCAGTGAATTACACTATCCTGCAGTTGAAAAGGAGGCAATGGCTATCATAGAAGCAGTCCGTAAGTGGCGGCATTTTCTTGCTGGTCGTCACTTTGCACTTAAGACTGATCAACGCTCAGTGGCCTTCATGTTCGACAGCAGGAAACGTACAAAGATTAAGAACAACAAGATTCAAGACTGGCGACTTGAGTTGGCTTCTTTCAGCTATACCGTGAGGTATCGACCAGGCAAGGATAACGTTGCCCCAGATTCATTTACACGTGCATTCACTGCTTCCATGTCGACGACCAATCTCATCGAAATCCATGCAGCGCTGTGTCATCCTGGTGTGACGCGATTGCTACACTTCGTGAGATCTAAAAATCTTCCATACTCTACTGAAGAAGTCAAGAAAGTATGCTCATCATGTAGAATTTGTGTAGAACTCAAGCCTCAGTTTTATCGTCCACAGCCCGGAGTCCTCATCAAGGCCACGCAGCCCATGGAGCGACTTAGCATCGATTTCAAGGGGCCTCTACCTACTGCATCTCGCAACGCATACATACTCACTGTGGTGGATGAGTATTCGCGTTTTCCGTTTGCATTTCCATGTCCAAATATGCATTCATCGACGGTCATCAAGTGCCTTGACCAGATATTTACTCTCTGTGGCATGCCTAACTACATTCACTCAGACCGTGGCACTTCCTTTCTTTCACGAGAACTCAAGGAGTATCTATCGCAACGGGGAATAGCAATGAGCAAAACTACACCTTACCATCCAATCGGAAATGGTCAGGTTGAACGATACAATGGTATCATCTGGAAGGCTGTTCGTCTTGTTCTTAAGTCAGTGAATCTGCCTGACTCACAATGGGAACTCGTGCTTCCAGATGCTCTCCACTCCATAAGGTCACTTCTCTCTACTTCCACTAATACGACTCCACACGAGAGGTTCTTCAACTTCCAGCGTCGCTCATCACATGGTGCATCATTGCCATCATGGCTGTATTCTCCAGGGCCAGTTCTGTTACGCCGGTTTGTTCGAACAAGTAAGAATGATCCACTTGTGGACCAAGTAGAACTAACAGATGTCAACCCAACCTATGCACGTGTGAGATACATGGATGGTAGAGAATCAACCGTTTCTCTCCGTGATCTGGCTCCATGTCCGTCCACTCCCATGCAGAACGGAACGCCGGAGGTCCTTCCAAATCCTATCAGTAACAGTGTTGAAGATGAGGAGTCGACTCTTTCTGATCCTGAACAAGATCTAATGACCCAGGTGCCTGAACTTCATCCAACAACTCAATTAAGACGTTCCACTCGAGAAGTGAAACCACCATCTCGTTATGGTTGGTAGAACCCTGCGAACTGTAACTTTAACTGTTAGTTAGAACTTCTAGGAAGGAAGAATGACATAAACTTATATTATATGAAACATTTGGGTTGCCTGTGGTATTTGAGCCCGCAGTCGCATTTGGTCAGTTCGTGCTGATATAAGGCTCGTCTGGTGACCTCCATTTTGTATTTTACTTTATACTTCGTTAGCTCTACATGTTTGTCATACTTGTAGTTTTATGTTTGGGTTTTAAGTTGAATAAAGCCTATTTAGTGTTGTCTATTTAATCCAGCCTACTTATGGTTCCGACAATTTATTCAACTTAAATCAATGGAAACGCTACTCAAACCAGCTCGACTCGTCTTGGATCCTAATTCGCCCTCGGCTGCTAAAGAATGGAAGCATTGGCATAAAACCTTCACTAACTTCATTTCTGAATGTGGTGAAAGAGCTCCTGATAAATTCAAGACTCTTGTTAACTATGTATCATGATATTTATGATTATATTGAGGACTGTACTGACTATGATTCAGCACTGGAGGTATTAAATCAATTGTTCATTAAAATGCCAAACGAAATATTTGCTCGACACTTGCTTGCAACAAAACGACAGAAATCTGGTGAAACTCTTACAGAGTTCCTTCAAGAGCTTCGAAAACTCAGCAAGAATTGTAATCTCAAGGATGTTACTGCTGAGCAATATCGTGAGGAATTGGTTCGTGATTCTTTTATTAATGGCCTACTATCTCCATTAATCCGCCAACGACTTCTAGAGAACAATCAATTAGATTTGAAAACCACCTTTGACCAAGCCAATGCCTTAGACTTAGCACAGAAGAACGCTGAAACATATGCTATGCCTAGCATTCCTACAGCTGCAGCAGTGGCCTTTCCCTCCGCAAAACAGACCATTGAAGTTCCTGACTCTCCTCTTGCTGCAACATTTACATCGAAGAAGTGCTATTTCTGTGGTAATTCCATTCACAGTAGAAGAAATTGTCCAGCACAAAAACTCTCTGTGTGACAACTGTGGTAAAAAGGGACATTATGCTAAAGTATGTAAGTCAAAAGCCACTACAAGCACTACTGCTTCAATGTTTTCACCGGCACTTTGTTCAATCGTTGCTGCATGTCCAGAGAGTCTGATGAAAGCCTCTGTGAAGGTCTCAGTCTGTGGGAATGTTTTGACAGCGCTCCTTGATTCTGGAAGATCTGACAGCTTCATAAGTGAAAGCATGGCCAAACAACTGCATGGCAATATCCATCCGTCGATACAAAATATATCTATGGCCCTCACCTCCCTCAAGACGCATGTTATTGGTCACTGTTTTGTGGACATCAATCTTAATCAACATGTCTACTCATCTATTCGTCTGGGGGTACTTAAAGATCTTTGTAGTGACATTATTCTTGGTTAAGACTTCCAAAAGGAGCACAAGAGTGTCACAATCGAATTTGGTGGTACTAAACCAGAGTTGATAATTCCAAAGTTTACACCAGTCTGTGGCCTCTCTGCAGCCTCACTTGATGAACCATCTCTATTTGCAAATCTTCTTCCCGGCTGTAAACCTATTGCAAGTAAATCAAGGCGTTTCAGCAAGGAGGATCAGAATTTTATACAACAAGAGATCACTAAGCTTCACTCGGAAGGGATTATTGAGCCCAGCTCATCGCCTTGGAGAGCACAAGTTGTTGTCGTCAAGGATCCATCAAACCGACATAAGAAGCGGCTCTGCATAGACTATTCGCAGACCATCAATCAGTACACCGAGCTTGATGCCTACCCCCTTCCAAGGATCGACGACATGGTCAACAACCTTGCAGGCTATAAAGTTTACTCAACGTTTGATCTTAAAAGTGCTTATCATCAGGTGCCGATAAAAGAGACTGATCGGAAATACACTGGATTTGAAGCTAATGGAAGACTCTACCACTTCTGTTGCATACCTTATGAAAATGTTCCTTTTGATCACGCCCTGCCACTGTTATATTATCCAGATATGGAAATGTATCTTTGAGTTCTTCCTCTTCAACGAACCTGTCCATTGCCCTCTGAAAAACAGCAACACCATTTGTAACTCCAAAAGGTATGCGACAGGTTCGTTGAAGAGAGTAAGAATTCAAAGATACATTTCCATATCTGGATAATATAACAGTGGCAGGGCGTGATCAAAAGATACTTAGAGCAAAATATATATATATATATATTGCTCTATCTATATATGGTATTGAGCACTCTAACATTTCGTGAACCAAAACTCACTTATATATATATATATATATATATATATATATATATATATATATATATATATATATATATATATATATATATATATATATATATATATATATATAACAAAGAAGACAAACTTGAGTCACTTCATTTAAACATTTATTCACTACAAACTTGTTTCGTATGGCAAGCAAAGCTTACCACACTCATCAGGTGAAATCGCGTTTGATGTTTATACTTAGGAAACTTGAGATGTTATATATACATGTTTGGCGTCATAGAAATAGTATTATATTACATAGGTTAGCTATTGGTTGCAAAGCAGGAAGTTTTTCCTGTGTCTGCAGGCTGACAATAGTTCGTTTCTAGAGTTCAAGGAGCTGAGTTGCGGATAATAAATAATTATAAACTTTTCATGTAGGCATAGGTTGCATCGCTTAGTTTTGTTCGAATAACTCTTGCATTTTTTGATGATTTTCCACTTCATTGAATATTGTACGTCTGATTCCTTTAAAAGCCAAACGTATTTGCTGAGTGCGGTAGAATGCTTATGTTTAACGTTTCTAAAAGAATTAGTATGGTTATTACAGAGCGTTTTGAATTGGCCCCCCGTATGTCCGACATAGGTCTTCTCTTCTGCGGTATCTTCTCTCGTCACCGTCGCTTGATAAACTACACTCTCTGTCAGGCATTTACCAGAGAGTGGGCACGAAACTTTCTGGCGGCAATTGCATTCTTTCCTTGCATCGGTGATGTTGGTCTGGGGCTGTTTCGCGAGTATAGCTTTGTTGTGGGCTGAGATAACGTTCTGCATGTTTGGCATGCAGCTATAACTTAGCTTCAACGTGTTGCGGTTTAGTATCTTGTGCAAGGGATGGCTTTGCGGGAAGCATTCGTCTATGGCTTGAAGAAATTTGTGCCCAATGATCGTTGCAACATTGGCGCTATAGGGTGGGTTGAACCATATAACGCTTCTCCTTCTAGGGCGCTTTGGTTTTGGAGGTTGAGGGTTGTATTTTAGCGGGTAATTGTAACCACTTTTCTGCAGGGCTTCTTGATAGGGTGGAATAGCCGAGTCAAATGATTGCTTATCCGAGGATATATTGGATAGCCGTCTGTTGATTGCCTCTGGTATGTTGCGGAGTATTGATGGTGGATGGTTGCTTTGTCGGTTTTACGTATTGTGGGACGTTTCCAGGTTTCATATACGGTTTGTAAGAGGCGGATTTTAGATCAAGTGTAATATCAAGATAGTTGACACATTTCTTGTTAGCCTCGATGGTGATGCTTAAGCTGTGGTCGCTGAATGTCTTACAAATGTGTTTCTTAATATTCTCAATCTCTCTCGGCGTTTTATTAAAAGCTGCAAGACCGTCATCTCTGTACAGACCGATATCGTTGCCGTACTCTGTTGCCAATTTCGATAGTAGGTAGGAGCCTACTAGCTCACACGTTTCTGCGCCGTCGAAGCTGCCCATGGTCACGTCGAAGAGAGAGTTTGATGTTTTCTTGCACCAGGTTGAGTTTCCGTTGATAAGGAGGCATTTCTTTGCCTGAATAATGATGTGTTTCTCATTTTCGGTTATTTCGTCGTATTGCGTGGCGAATGTTAGGCCTTGTTTTAGCAGCTCTTCCGATATGGATGGGTAAAAATCTACGACATCAAAACTAATGAATGAGCGGATGGATTTGTCTGGCATGTTGTCGAACCACTTGATAACCGAATCCGTGTTTTTCCATTGATTTAGTTTGGGAGATTTCGCGATTTTGAGTTGATACGTTGAAGGATTTGTTTACTGACAATACCGATTTCCGATTTGGCTGGGTTTATCAGTCTGCAAAAGACTCGTTTATCACTCTAAAAGACCATAAGCCGAATTTTAACAACAACCCCACGTGCAGACTGATAAACCCAGCCAAATCGGAAATCGGTATTGTCAGTAAACAAATCCTTCAACGTATCAACTCAAAAATCGCGAAATCTGCCAAACTAAATCAATGGAAAAACACGGATTCGGTTATCAAGTGGTTCGACAACATGCCAGACAAATCCACCCGCTCATTCATTAGTTTTGATGTCGTAGATTTTTACCCATCCATATCGGAAGAGTTGCTAAAACAAGCCCTAACATTCGCCACGCAATACGACGAAATAACCGAAAATGAGAAACACATCATTATTCAGGCAAAGAAATCCCTCCTTTTCAACGGAAACTCAACCTGGTGCAAGAAAACATCAAACTCTCTCTTCGACGTGACCATGGGCAGCTTTGACGGCGCAGAAACGTGTGAGCTAGTAGGCTCCTACCTACTATCGAAATTGGCAACAGAGTACGGCAACGATATCGGTCTGTACAGAGATGACGGTCTTGCAGCTTTTAATAAAACGCCGAGAGAGATTGAGAATATTAAGAAACACATTTGTAAGACATTCAGCGACCACAGCTTAAGCATCACCATCGAAGCTAACAAGAAATGTGTCAACTATCTTGATATTACACTTGATCAAAAATCCGCCTCTTACAAACCGTATATGAAACCTGGAAACGTCCCACAATACGTAAACCGACAAAGCAACCATCCACCATCAATACTCCGCAACATACCAGAGGCAATCAACAGACGGCTATCCAATATATCCTCGGATAAGCAATCATTTGACTCGGCTATTCCATCCTATCAAGAAGCCCTGCAGAAAAGTGGTTACAATTACCCGCTAAAATACAACCCTCAACCTCCAAAACCAAAGCGCCCTAGAAGAAGCGTTATATGGTTCAACCCACCCTATAGCGCCAATGTTGCAACGATCATTGGGCACAAATTTCTTCAAGCCATAGACGAATGCTTCCCGCAAAGCCATCCCTTGCACAAGATACTAAACCGCAACACGTTGAAGCTAAGTTATAGCTGCATGCCAAACATGCAGAACGTTATCTCAGCCCACAACAAAGCTATACTCGCAAAACAACCCCAGATCAACATCACCGATGCAAGGAAAGAATGCAATTGCCGCCAGAAAGTTTCGTGCCCACTCTCTGGTAAATGCCTGACAGAGAGTGTAGTTTATCAAGCGACGGTGACGAGAGAAGATACCGCAGAAGAGAAGACCTATGTCGGACATACGGGGGGCCAATTCAAAACGCGCTTTAATAACCATACTAATTCTTTTAGAAACGTTAAACATAAGCATTCTACCGCACTCAGCAAATACGTTTGGCTTTTAAAGGAATCAGACGTACAATATTCAATGAAGTGGAAAATCATCAAAAAATGCAAGAGTTATTCGAACAAAACTAAGCGATGCAACCTATGCCTACATGAAAAGTTTATAATTATTTATTATCCGCAACTCAGCTCCTTGAACTCTAGAAACGAACTATTGTCAGCCTGCAGACACAGGAAAAACTTCCTGCTTTGCAACCAATAGCTAACCTATGTAATATAATACTAGTTCTATGACGCCAAACATGTACATATAACATCTCAAGTTTCCTAAGTATAACATCAAACGCGATTTCACCTGATGAGTGTGGTAAGCTTTGCTTGCCATACGAAACAAGTTTGTAGTGAATAAATGTTTAAATGAAGTGACTCAAGTTTGTCTTCTTTGTTATATCCGCTCTACTTCGGTATTGAGCACTCTACTCATATGATTCTAAACTCGATACTTGTCTATTTCGCTCCTTTACTGTTGAGCACTCTACGAATAAATATGGAACCCGTCAACCTTGGATACTCCACTAAGAACATACCAATCGCGCACCCTAAGGAATACTTGAAATGTTTGGTCGAGAAAACAGAATCCTTTCTACAACGCATTAGATGGAAAGCTCACCATTTCTTAAAGCCAGCTGGAACTCAATCTCACACCAATGAGACATTTGGATTCCGCACAACAAAATCCCCGCCAGCGATTAAAGAACTAGATCGATTTGAAGATAAAATGCTCACGCTTATCCAAAATGTTGAATTTAAAAGAGATCAGAACGTATTCCAGAGAGAACTATCACAGGACTTGACTAAAATTAGGACTAATAATAATCTACTCATTGCAGCTGACAAGACGACAAATTTTTACCTGTTAGACGCCCCCGCTTATAACAAATTACTCGACACTTCAATAACCAAAGCCTACAAGAAAGCTCCACCGAAAACCGCATGCAAAATAATATCCGAAGAGAAGAAAGTCGCTAAGAGCATCGGCCTTGACAACCGCATTGATTCATTTGCTGCAAAAGACTCGTTTATCACTCTAAAAGACCATAAGCCGAATTTTAACAACAACCCCACGTGCAGACTGATAAACCCAGCCAAATCGGAAATCGGTATTGTCAGTAAACAAATCCTTCAACGTATCAACTCAAAAATCGCGAAATCTGCCAAACTAAATCAATGGAAAAACGCGGATTCGGTTATCAAGTGGTTCGACAACATGCCAGACAAATCCACCCGCTCATTCATTAGTTTTGATGTCGTAGATTTTTACCCATCCATATCGGAAGAGCTGCTAAAACAAGCCCTAACATTCGCCACGCAATACGACGAAATAACCGAAAATGAGAAACACATCATTATTCAGGCAAAGAAATCCCTCCTTTTCAACGGAAACTCAACCTGGTGCAAGAAAACATCAAACTCTCTCTTCGACGTGACCATGGGCAGCTTCGACGGCGCAGAAACGTGTGAGCTAGTAGGCTCCTACCTACTATCGAAATTGGCAACAGAGTACGGCAACGATATCGGTCTGTACAGAGATGACGGTCTTGCAGCTTTTAATAAAACGCCGAGAGAGATTGAGAATATTAAGAAAACACATTTGTAAGACATTCAGCGACCACAGCTTAAGCATCACCATCGAAGCTAACAAGAAATGTGTCAACTATCTTGATATTACACTTGATCTAAAATCCGCCTCTTACAAACCGTATATGAAACCTGGAAACGTCCCACAATACGTAAACCGACAAAGCAACCATCCACCATCAATACTCCGCAACATACCAGAGGCAATCAACAGACGGCTATCCAATATATCCTCGGATAAGCAATCATTTGACTCGGCTATTCCATCCTATCAAGAAGCCCTGCAGAAAAGTGGTTACAATTACCCGCTAAAATACAACCCTCAACCTCCAAAACCAAAGCGCCCTAGAAGGAGAAGCGTTATATGGTTCAACCCACCCTATAGCGCCAATGTTGCAACGATCATTGGGCACAAATTTCTTCAAGCCATAGACGAATGCTTCCCGCAAAGCCATCCCTTGCACAAGATACTAAACCGCAACACGTTGAAGCTAAGTTATAGCTGCATGCCAAACATGCAGAACGTTATCTCAGCCCACAACAAAGCTATACTCGCGAAACAACCCCAGACCAACATCACCGATGCAAGGAAAGAATGCAATTGCCGCCAGAAAGTTTCGTGCCCACTCTCTGGTAAATGCCTGACAGAGAGTGTAGTTTATCAAGCGACGGTGACGAGAGAAGATACCGCAGAAGAGAAGACCTATGTCGGACATACGGGGGGCCAATTCAAAACGCGCTTTAATAACCATACTAATTCTTTTAGAAACGTTAAACATAAGCATTCTACCGCACTCAGCAAATACGTTTGGCTTTTAAAGGAATCAGACGTACAATATTCAATGAAGTGGAAAATCATCAAAAAATGCAAGAGTTATTCGAACAAAACTAAGCGATGCAACCTATGCCTACATGAAAAGTTTATAATTATTTATTATCCGCAACTCAGCTCCTTGAACTCTAGAAACGAACTATTGTCAGCCTGCAGACACAGGAAAAACTTCCTGCTTTGCAACCAATAGCTAACCTATGTAATATAATACTAGTTCTATGACGCCAAACATGTATATATAACATCTCAAGTTTCCTAAGTATAACATCAAACGCGATTTCACCTGATGAGTGTGGTAAGCTTTGCTTGCCATACGAAACAAGTTTGTAGTGAATAAATGTTTAAATGAAGTGACTCAAGTTTGTCTTCTTTGTTATATCCGCTCTACTTCGGTATTGAGCACTCTACTCATATGATTCTAAACTCGATACTTGTCTATTTCGCTCCTTTACTGTTGAGCACTCTACGAATAAATATGGAACCCGTCAACCTTGGATACTCCACTAAGAACATACCAATCGCGCACCCTAAGGAATACTTGAAATGTTTGGTCGAGAAAACAGAATCCTTTCTACAACGCATTAGATGGAAAGCTCACCATTTCTTAAAGCCAGCTGGAACTCAATCTCACACCAATGAGACATTTGGATTCCGCACAACAAAATCCCCGCCAGCGATTAAAGAACTAGATCGATTTGAAGATAAAATGCTCACGCTTATCCAAAATGTTGAATTTAAAAGAGATCAGAAACGTATTCCAGAGAGAACTATCACAGGACTTGACTAAAATTAGGACTAATAATAATCTACTCATTGCAGCTGACAAGACGACAAATTTTTACCTGTTAGACGCCCCCGCTTATAACAAATTACTCGACACTTCAATAACCAAAGCCTACAAGAAAGCTCCACCGAAAACCGCATGCAAAATAATATCCGAAGAGAAGAAAGTCGCTAAGAGCATCGGCCTTGACAACCGCATTGATTCATTTGCTGCAAAAGACTCGTTTATCACTCTAAAAGACCATAAGCCGAATTTTAACAACAACCCCACGTGCAGACTGATAAACCAAGCCAAATCGGAAATCGGTATTGTCAGTAAACAAATCCTTCAACGTATCAACTCAAAAATCGCGAAATCTGCCAAACTAAATCAATGGAAAAACGCGGATTCGGTTATCAAGTGGTTCGACAACATGCCAGACAAATCCACCCGCTCATTCATTAGTTTTGATGTCGTAGATTTTTACCCATCCATATCGGAAGAGCTGCTAAAACAAGCCCTAACATTCGCCACGCAATACGACGAAATAACCGAAAATGAGAAACATCATTATTCAGGCAAAGAAATCCCTCCTTTTCAACGGAAACTCAACCTGGTGCAAGAAAACATCAAACTCTCTCTTCGACGTGACCATGGGCAGCTTCGACGGCGCAGAAACGTGTGAGCTAGTAGGCTCCTACCTACTATCGAAATTGGCAACAGAGTACGGCAACGATATCGGTCTGTACAGAGATGACGGTCTTGCAGCTTTTAATAAAACGCCGAGAGAGATTGAGAATATTAAGAAACACATTTGTAAGACATTCAGCGACCACAGCTTAAGCATCACCATCGAAGCTAACAAGAAATGTGTCAACTATCTTGATATTACACTTGATCTAAAATCCGCCTCTTACAAACCGTATATGAAACCTGGAAACGTCCCACAATACGTAAACCGACAAAGCAACCATCCACCATCAATACTCCGCAACATACCAGAGGCAATCAACAGACGGCTATCCAATATATCCTCGGATAAGCAATCATTTGACTCGGCTATTCCACCCTATCAAGAAGCCCTGCAGAAAAGTGGTTACAATTACCCGCTAAAATACAACCCTCAACCTCCAAAACCAAAGCGCCCTAGAAGGAGACGCGTTATATGGTTCAACCCACCCTATAGCGCCAATGTTGCAACGATCATTGGACACAAATTTCTTCAAGCCATAGACGAATGCTTCCCGCAAAGCCATCCTTTGCACAAGATACTAAACCGCAACACGTTGAAGCTAAGTTATAGCTGCATGCCAAACATGCAGAACGTTATCTCAGCCCACAACAAAGCTATACTCGCGAAACAGCCCCAGACCAACATCACCGATGCAAGGAAAGAATGCAATTGCCGCCAGAAAGTTTCGTGCCCACTCTCTGGTAAATGCCTGACAGAGAGTGTAGTTTATCAAGCGACGGTGACGAGAGAAGATACCGCAGAAGAGAAGACCTATGTCGGACATACGGGGGGCCAATTCAAAACGCGCTTTAATAACCATACTAATTCTTTTAGAAACGTTAAACATAAGCATTCTACCGCACTCAGCAAATACGTTTGGCTTTTAAAGGAATCAGACGTACAATATTCAATGAAGTGGAAAATCATCAAAAAATGCAAGAGTTATTCGAACAAAACTAAGCGATGCAACCTATGCCTACATGAAAAGTTTATAATTATTTATTATCCGCAACTCAGCTCCTTGAACTCTAGAAACGAACTATTGTCAGCCTGCAGACACAGGAAAAACTTCCTGCTTTGCAACCAATAGCTAACCTATGTAATATAATACTATTTCTATGACGCCAAACATGTATATATAACATCTCAAGTTTCCTAAGTATAACATCAAACGCGATTTCACCTGATGAGTGTGGTAAGCTTTGCTTGCCATACAAAACAAGTTTGTAGTGAATAAATGTTTAAATGAAGTGACTCAAGTTTGTCTTCTTTGTTATATCCGCTCTACTTCGGTATTGAGCACTCTACTCATATGATTCTAAACTCGATACTTGTCTATTTCGCTCCTTTACTGTTGAGCACTCTACGAATAAATATGGAACCCGTCAACCTTGGATACTCCACTAAGAACATACCAATCGTGCACCCTAAGGAATACTTGAAATGTTTGGTCGAGAAAACAGAATCCTTTCTACAACGCATTAGATGGAAAGCTCACCATTTCTTAAAGCCAGCCGGAACTCAATCTCACACCAATGAGACATTTGGATTCCGCACAACAAAATCCCCGCCAGCGATTAAAGAACTAGATCAATTTGAAGATAAAATGCTCACGCTTATCCAAAATGTTGAATTTAAAAGAGATCAGAACGTATTCCAGAGAGAACTATCACAGGACTTGACTAAAATTAGGACTAATAACAATCTACTCATTGCAGCTGACAAGACGACAAATTTTTACCTGTTAGACGCCCCCGCTTATAACAAATTACCCGACACTTCAATAACCAAAGCCTACAAGAAAGCTCCACCGAAAACCGCATGCAAAATAATATCCGAAGAGAAGAAAGTCGCTAAGAGCATCGGCCTTGACAACCGCATTGATTCATTTGCTGCAAAAGACTCGTTTATCACTCTAAAAGACCATAAGCCGAATTTTAACAACAACCCCACGTGCAGACTGATAAACCCAGCCAAATCGGAAATCGGTATTGTCAGTAAACAAATCCTTCAACGTATCAACTCAAAAATCGCGAAATCTGCCAAACTAAATCAATGGAAAAACGCGGATTCGGTTATCAAGTGGTTCGACAACATGCCAGACAAATCCACCCGCTCATTCATTAGTTTTGATGTCGTAGATTTTTACCCATCCATATCGGAAGAGCTGCTAAAACAAGCCCTAACATTCCCCACGCAATACGACGAAATAACCGAAAATGAGAAACACATCATTATTCAGGCAAAGAAATCCCTCCTTTTCAACGGAAACTCAACCTGGTGCAAGAAAACATCAAACTCTCTCTTCGACGTGACCATGGGCAGCTTCGACGGCGCAGAAACGTGTGAGCTAGTAGGCTCCTACCTACTATCGAAATTGGCAACAGAGTACGGCAACGATATCGGTCTGTACAGAGATGACGGTCTTGCAGCTTTTAATAAAACGCCGAGAGAGATTGAGAATATTAAGAAACACATTTGTAAGACATTCAGCGACCACAGCTTAAGCATCACCATCGAAGCTAACAAGAAATGTGTCAACTATCTTGATATTACACTTGATCTAAAATCCGCCTCTTACAAACCGTATATGAAACCTGGAAACGTCCCACAATACGTAAACCGACAAACAACCATCCACCATCAATACTCCGCAACATACCAGAGGCAATCAACAGACGGCTATCCAATATATCCTCGGATAAGCAATCATTTGACTCGGCTATTCCACCCTATCAAGAAGCCCTGCAGAAAAGTGGTTACAATTACCCGCTAAAATACAACCCTCAACCTCCAAAACCAAAGCGCCCTAGAAGGAGAAGCGTTATATGGTTCAACCCACCCTATAGCGCCAATGTTGCAAACGAT